>JASDQU010683163.1:0-12176 GCA_032191745.1 Picea mariana
TAGAGGGTTTCCCAGGATAAATGCTGTGTCTCTTGTGATTGTGTATTTCTCAGTGATCTTGTCTTATGTTGCTGTTATCTATTGAAATGCAAAGAACTATAATAATGGCTTAAACATTAACAACATGGAGGGTGAATGAAGAGCATTTGGAATCTCAAAAGGTGCAAGGGGCTGGGAGCCATAACAAACTTCAAAGGGTGAATGTTGAGTAGAGACAGGAGTTGCCTTATTGTAACTATGTTGCAATATGTGAATATAATTATCTTGTTGCTTGTTCTACTAGTGATAGATGCAGACTCCAGAGAGCATGGACTAAGGTCTGATTGACAACCTTAGTTTGACCATGAGTTTGAGGATGGAAAGAGGTAGAAAACTGCAACTATCAACCAAGCATTTTCCACAAAGACCACCAAAAGTGATTAAGAAAGTTTAAGTCATGGTCTGGACTCTGAAGGATTGGTAAGTAGAAGCCGAAACTGTGTACATACTTATTCATAGTTGTAGGAACATCTATGGACTTATTATAGGGCATGAAAAACAACCATTTTAGAAAATCCAGACAACAACAAAAATGCTGTCTAAAATACTGGTAAGTAGAAGCCCCAAATGTGTACAGACTTATTCATAGTTGTAGGAGCATCTATGGACTTATTACAAGGCATGAAAACAACCATTTTAGAAAATCCACTGACAACAACAAAAATGCTGTCACGATGTTTCTGAGTTTCAACCAACTGTTGATGAAATCCATGGAAATGGATTCCCATTGTCTTGAGAGCCCTCACAAACGCTGATATAGTTGAATTTTTTGATTTGAAGGCTTGGATTGATTGCAAAGAGAGCACTTGTGAATGCAATCCTCCACTTATTTCGTCATGTACAGCCAATACAAATATCACTTTAAGTGCAACAATTTTTTGTGAATATCAAAATGGCCTCAGTAAGAAGAAAAATGAGCTTCTCTAAGGAGGAGTAGACGGGTTGGCCCTGCTGGAAAACAAAGTTGGTTAAATTTGTACAACAATCCATCTGTGACAGTGTATTCTAAATATGGTGTTTGGTTGACAACTGTATGTTGTCATATGGATTCCAAAATTGGACCATAGTGGGGATCTGTTGGACAAATATCCTTATAGTCCTCATAGGCTGCATATCTGACATCGTGAATGTTAAGTACCTTCGCAAGATTTCTGCTGAGAAAATCAATGACCTTGTTTGTAGATCCTTTCCTATACTTATCAACAAAATGAAATTGCTGAAAGTAAAATGACCATTTCAAATGATGTCGCTCTTGAATTTTTGACTGAGAATTTAAAAACTGAAGTTTTTGGTGAGCAATATGAACTTGAAATTGAGATTCTATAGAGGGGTATGTGTTTGAAGATGAATGGCGCTTGGTTTTCTCTGCTGCAATTTCAGTTACTATTTTGGTCTTCTTAGTTTTAACTGGATTATAGGCATCAAAGACCAAGCTTGATTGGCTTCTAACTTCCTGAGTGACTGCCGGGCAATATTAGAATTTTGGACACACAATTGCTGATTCACAAAGCAACAATTTGGAAGAGAGAACACAATTTGGAAGAGAGAACAATTCAAATTGATTAATTTGTATTTTAAAGAGTTTTTTACATAGCTTCAGGGAGGGAAAGACTATTCACTTCGTACTCCCAATATATAAATATTAAAGATGACTTAAAAATAAAATTTAGTTATTACAACTTAATTTTTATATAAAATAGTCTTCCTAACTTATTCCCTTGAATTACTAAATATGACCATTACTTATCTACTTTATTACCCCTTTTAATGGCCATACTAGAGATTACACCAAGCTTATCTCTAAAGTCACAAACTAATGTGGATTGAGAGGCTTGGTGAATATGCTTGCAATCTACTCCTAAGTTGCACAATTTTGCAACTTTATTTCTTCATTCTCCTGTCGCTGCCAAATATTGTGGCAAAATACCTCTACATGCTTTGTTTACTTATGGAAGACAAGATTCTTTGCTAGCTTAACATCACTCTGATCTTCGCAGGAAAGTGTAGTAGGATCAACTTGTTTAACTTGTAAATCATTAAGTGTTCTCATCAACCAATTGTTGCCCTATAGTCTGCTTCAGTGGAGGAAATTGCTACTGCATGCTGCTTTGTGCTCAATCGAGAAAGTACACTCCTACTGAGACTGAATACATAACCCGTGGTGGATTTTCTGTCATCAGTTGAACTTCTCCAATCTGAATCTATCTAACTTGCCACTCTAAAATCCTCTCCTCTGTCATACAGTTTGCCATACTCCAAGGTACCCTTCGCATACTTCAAAATTCTCTTGGTTGCCATCCAATGATTAGCCTTAGGGGCTGTCCTAAATCTGGAAATGTAGTTGATTGCAAAGCTCAAATACGACATTGTCTCGTTAGCTAATATAGAGTTAGATGTTTCTGATAGTCAAGCTCAACCTTCATGGATGTTGACTCTGCCTTACAATTAGCGATTCTGAACTTCTCCAACAAACTTTTATCATACTTGATTTGTGATACAAACATGCAGCCATTAATTTGCCAAAGTTCACCACCTAAGCAGTAATGTAGGAGAACTAAATCATTCATGTCAAAGGCTGTAGACAAATCATTTTTGACTTTCTGAGTTGCAATGACCTCATTACCTATGATGATGCCATCTACATAAACCACTAAAATCTCCAAATTATCACATGTGCTTCTAGTTTTGACATAAAGATTTGGATCAAAAGAACTTATTGTCAACCTTGATCTTTTAGGAGATGTTTGCCAATATTTATATCCTGGACTCTTGGAACTTGTTTCACAAAATTCAAACCATAAAGAGATTTTATCATCCTTCACACTCGATGCTCTCTCTTTGGTATGGAATCCCTGTCGCTGATACATATGCACTTCCCGCGGATACATATACACTTCCTCCTCCAAATCACTATTGAGGAAAGTGCTCTTTACATCCATTTGACAACCTTTCCAGTGAGAATGTACTGTCATGGCTAGAACCAATCTGATTGTTACCAATTTTTTTGTTGCAACCAATGTTTCCTCATAATCCACTCCCTCTTGATGTGAAAATCCTTTTGCAACCAACCTTATGTTACATTTGTTCAATGAACCATCTGTACTATATTTTGTCCTGTAAACCGATTTGCAGTGAATGGGTCTTTTACCTGGGGAAACTCTTCTAACACCAATGCGTTGTTCTTATTATGTGCATCATGTTTAGTGTTCATGGCCCTTTCCCACTCATCCCTTCCTTTGGATTCATTATAATTCAGAGGTTCAAAAAAACTTTGAATAATAGACATCAAGACAAAATTAACATTTTCTACCTGCTTACATCCCTCAGACTCTCAGAGGTCTTTTGCCTAGCCTTTACTCTCTCAGTTGAGGAAGCTCCTCCGATGCATGTCCTCCAAAGTGCTGCAATACTGTTTTGATCTACAAATTAGTGTTGCTATCAGTTTGCCTTCAGGCATTTTCAGCCTCTTACCAACTCTTTACGACTCTCCATTTTGTACTTATTTTTTTTCTTTTGTGGTTCACGGCGCAAAGCTCGCTACATCCACAGTAATCTCCCCTGAAACCCGAAGAACATAGGAGGGTCAAGAATTTCGAGAATATTGGTTCATAGAGAGCAGCATGTCGCATAGACGAGACTCGAACCTGGGTGGGGAGGAGAAAACTCCCCACCCCAACCATTTGAGCTACAACCACTTGACCATTTTGTACTTTCTTACATGCAACTTGGCCCAATTTCCAACTTCAAAACAACCAACATCATTAAATTTCATATCAGATTTCAGATCTAAATCAGGCTGAATAAACCTTGCAATTCCATCCACAATGATGCCACCACTGATCATCATCTTGTTACTAGCCAAATTTATCAATAGATAAGCCTTATGGTTGTAACCATAACTGAAAAACATCAATTTCTACATCTAACATCCAATTTTGTTCTTTACTCTTTTGGAACTAGTGTTAGATTTTCTTAAACCATGGTAAGCAGACTTTGCACTCAAATAATTCTCAACCTACTAGATAGCTGAACTTTAAAAGCCACTCAAAATTGCTGTTCTAATAATGCACAAATCTGCTAACACATACTGTAAAAAATATATATAACTAAAACTCACAGGTCTGTCCTAAATCACATCACCGTTATTAAGCAGGAAACAAAATTACATCACACTTGCTAAATCACTGTTAAAAGCAAACAGAAACTCAGTAAATGGACTCTCAAAACCTGTTTGTTGTTTCCCATTAATTCTGAAATGAAATCTGTGACAGAAAAATACAGCAAGCTAATTCACTGCTTGCTGCTGAACTGAATGAATAAACCTATACCCCTGCTTTCCCCTTTAAAGACTAAGAAGAAGAGTAGGTAAAGCGAATCTGGACACATGCACAATGCCTCAGTTGGAGATGATCCAAAGCAGGCAAGCATGCATCCTCCTAGAGATTTATGCTTTTATCTGCATGCATGCACCTAATTGAACTTAAACTTAAGCCACAATTAGAAAACTACATAATAAACTGAAACTAACTCATGCAACTGTATGCACCCTCTTTTACTTAACTTAAAAATGACATGCAATCTCCTAGAACTGGAATATAAGGATAATCTTATCATATCCTATCTATAGCTGGTGCATGCATGCACCTTCAATGATGGAAGCCTAGATATAGTGATGTGCCCTCTAGCCTTCTTTGATGCTGTGCTCTCATCTACAAACCACAATACAACACAAAAATCAATGCTGTACGGATCTGTTGTGTGTGATGCTGCTGTAGAAGAAAAGCACCCAGATCAGCCACATGTGTGGATAGTGTTGTAGAAGACTATCCAAGTTGCACTCTCTAACACTCCTTATAG
The DNA here is from genome assembly GCA_032191745.1 of Picea mariana. Lineage (NCBI taxonomy): Eukaryota > Viridiplantae > Streptophyta > Pinopsida > Pinales > Pinaceae > Picea > Picea mariana. The sequence continues at coordinate 4,897 of JASDQU010683163.1, forward strand.
AGGAAGTGTTCTCCACCAGCCAAGTCTCTTCCTTAACATCTCAAACTTCCCCTTTGCCAAGGGCCCCGTCAAAATATTTGCAACATGTTGATTTGTCTGTATATAGTATATACTCTAGAGCAACTGCTCCCTTCTAGACCCTGTACCTGAGAAAATGGTAATTGATGTCAATGTGCTTGGAGCGGTCATGAAATACTTAATTCTCAAAGAGTTTGATACGACTCTAATTGTTAGAGTAGACTATAGTAGGCTCCAACATCTCACTTGTTAGCTCTGCAATCATCTTGCGAAGCCAGATGGCTTCACAACTAGCAGTTCTAGCTACCATATACTTGGCCTCTGCTGAACTCAGTGCTACTTAAGTCTGCTTCTTGTTGAAATAGGAAATCATTCCCGAGCCCAAGTTGAAGCAACATCTTAAATACTCTTCTCGTCACTTGCATCTCTCACCCAGTCAAAATCAATGAGTCCATGCAACATCAACTCACCATCCCTTGCATGTTTCGAACCCTAATGTATTGTGCCCTTCAAATATTGGAGCACATTTTTGCAGCTATCCAATGAATCTTCCTCTGCTCAACCATGAACTGGCTTAAGGTGTTCATTGCAAAACATATATCAAGCTTGGTGTTAACTAGATACATCAAGGATCCAATCAACTATCTATACACCAAAGGATCTATCAGATTTGAATCTAAGTCTCCATGCAACTTTAGATTTGGCATCATAATAGTGGTCATGAGTTTACAATCCATCACGTGGAACCTTTTCAGGATCTCAATTGTGTATTTTCCTTGCCCAAGGAAAAAATTCCCTTGTATCCTATCAAACCTCTAGACCTAAGAAATAGTGCATTAGTCCAATGTGCTTCATGTCAAACTCTTGTGCCAATGCAACGTTGCACTCTACAAGGACCTTCTTTGAACTCCATATAAGTATCAATTATCTACATATAGGACCAAAACAAGCAGATTGGATCTATCTAATAAATAATTAAAATTGGGATCTGTAGCAGTTTTGGTGAAGCCCAGGCCCCAAACCTAATAGTTACTGATCAATCTTGGAGTACAAGGCATAGGGTGCTTGCTTAAGCCCATAAAGGGATTTCTTTAGTCTGCACACATGAGTCTCACACCCATGCACCTCAAACTCTCTTTGTTGATTTATGCAAATTTCTTCCTCAATCAAGCCATTAAGGAAGGCTATCTTAACATCCATCTGATATAACTACCAACCAAAAATGGATGCTAAAGACATAATGGTGTTAATAGAAGTATACTTGGAAACTAGAGTGATGGTCTCCTCAAAGTTGACTCCCTCTTTCTAGGAGAATCCTCTTGCTACGAATCGAGCCTTGTACTTATCAATGCTGCCATCAGCTGCATCACGCATGCTTCAACTTGTACAACCACCTAGAATCAACCATTGATTTCCCCATTAGTCTCGGTACTATCTCCTACACATCATTCTTATTAATGGAGTTGTACTCCTCCACCATGGCATCCTGCAATACTTGCTCACCTACTGCCTCATACTTGGAAGGCTTTGTATCAATGATGGAAGACATTAGTGCAACATAATTGGGGAATTTCCTAGGAGGATGGCTTACTAAAAAAGAAGTCATTGGAGCACCAACTTACTTCGCTACTGCGTAAGCCACCTTGGCCCGCTAACTATACTAGGTGTTAAAGCTCTCTGTACTTGTACTGGAACTTGGTTGAACTAAACTTGAACTCCTTGAAACTTGTGGATCAACACTTGGGGCAACAAGTGTTGTATCCTCCTCAATCAATATTTGGGGCTTTTGGAACTAGGAAGACCATGCATCCACATCTACCTTCACCTCTCAGCTTACTGCTATCTTCCTTTGAGAAGGAAAATAGACCTTGTAAGCCTTAGAGGACTCACTATAGCACTAGAATACCCTTCATGTTGGAGGGTTCAAGCTTCCTTCTCTTTTCCTTTGGAACATGATTGTAAATTGGACTCCCAAACACCTTGAAATGAGAAACATTTGGTTTCTCTTCTATGGAGTTTTGTCCTTCAACACCCTATGAGGACATCTGTTCAGTATGTAGACTGCAGTGCAACAAGATTCTTCCCAAATGTAACATCCCTACTATAATCCCCAGTTTAATTAATGCATAATGTAGATATAAATGTGGCTATGGCCAAGCAATGTAAATATGAAATGTATTTCTTGAATTGTAAATAAATATCATGTAATACCGGCTGTTGGGATATGGATAGAGATGGGGGCTGATTAATCCACAAGAGAGGGGGAATGCCTAGAGAGTGTCCAAGAGGGGTCCCAAGGGGAATAATTTATGGGTATTAATTCAAAATTTCAAACCCACATTTCTGAATTTTATTATAATTTGGGGAAACCTTCTATTTTCTGGTTGAGTGTATGAGAGCCTAATCATTGAATACATGTCATAGGGTGGGTGTGAGAGTCACATCCCATAGTTATTGGAGAGCATGGGGCCGAGGTACAATCAACATTGGGTAGAGTGAGCAGTCAATTGTCTTGGAAAAAGACAGGAAATTCGTATGGGTTGTAATAGGCAATTTTAGACATTCAATTTTCACATGAACAACAAGTAGAGAAGAGAAGAGAGCTTGGGGAGCTGGAACAACAAGGCTGGGTGAATTCTGGAGCATGTTGGAGCGATTTTGGAGCATTTTGGAGCTGGAAATTGAAGAGCCAGGTTGTCAGGCCTGAAGAGTGAACTCCTGGGTGAGTTGCACTGTATCAACAAGTGTTTACTGGTAGTTTTTCCTAGCAGTGAGTTCCCTTGAGTTCCCAGCTGAGAGATTCCTAGCTACTTGTGCCAGAGAGACCCTGATAAACAAATGGGACACCCAATGGACTGAGAGCAGTGAAGGGGTACATTCCTTGGGTTGGGCAGGTCAAGAGGCAGAGAGTTGGAGGAAATTTGGGATAGTTGTAGGAGAAAACCAGTGGGTTGTGTGATATAGAGCTGTGAGGGATTGTGGGAGGCACCCTTCTTTTGTAGATTCGTAGCCCTAGCTTGAGGGTGACTCGCCATTGAGATTTGGAACAACATGTCTATGGTTGGGTGGAACGTCCTTCCCAAACCACTGGTTGCATAAAATTTCTTTTAAAGATAAGTGTTTATTTATTTTGCTGAGTTATTTATGAGTTCATTGCTGTGCATTTACTCTGTGAATGAGAATGGTTTTATATGCTGTTACAGATGTTTTATCAATCGCATTCATGCTTGTTTAGAGTGTTGTATATGCATTTAATTATGGGTATAAAAATTTAGTTGAAAATGTGTTTAAATTGTAATTGGTAAGCTACAAGATTTGATTAACAAGATTAAATTTCGTTTTATGTGTTTTTCCACGTAGTAATGTTCCCTGGTTAAGTTAGGGAACGTTACAAAATGGTATCAGAGCTCAAGGTTCAACACTAAGCTTGTATGGGCAAAGAGCCAACACAAATTGAGCAGATTCATGGTTGCATATTTCATCTTGTGACGAATTTGGGAAAAAAGGGGAACCGAAGCGAAATCCCCAAATTTTGAGCAAATTTTGAGTTTAAGTGCTTTAGAGCAGACAAAGAAGAAAATTATGGCATCGATCTGGAAGTTGCAGAGTCGAATTCGACCATGGAAGTCGAATTCCTGTGTGTTTCAGGGTGGTCGTGAAATTTAGTAATCGATGGTCTAGATTAATTCGACCTGGAGAATCATCGGTCAAGATTCAACTATAGAGGATCGGAGCAAGGCATTCCCGAAAGGTCTTCGGGAAGAAGGTTTCGGAAAGATTTCGGAGTCGGGCATGAGTTTGAGTTTAAAGGGGGGAGTCCGATGACATGAGCCCGAAATAACAAGAGCTGTTAGATAGGCCAGATCTTTTCCCAGTTGTTGGATTTGCGGCAGGAGTTTTGGGAGAGTTCGTTCAGAAGGTTGGGCGTGGTTTGGCGTCCGACGAAGTCAGTCTGATCTAGGTAACCAGTGTGCAGTTTTGGGAGCCCGAGATGATCGTGGTCGTTTAGCGACATGATTGTTGACCGTCCGATCTATTAGACGAGCATGTTTCCTTGTAAGGGTTGAGGGTGAAGGAGAAATCCATGTCAACGTGCCATGTCAGAGGACATGTCAGCAAGGGCGACGAATTTTTCAGTGCCACGTAGTGGTCGAGTGCAAGTCTTCGGAAGAAGGCTATTAGAAGGTTCGTTCAGGAGAGATTCCGATGGGCGAGTTCGACAGAGAGAGCTCGCTAAGCTATCGAAGCTTGGAGTTCGGAAGGTCAAGAAACATGGCAACTGTGTTTCCAATCGGGGTTTCCTATGGAAAGAGTCCAACAACATTTCGGGCTGTGGATTTTGGCGAATTCGCATACCCATCAATTGAAGTTTTCTGATAGGAAGGACTTCGAAGATGAGTTCCGACAGGCCTGCAAAGGACTAGCTACAACTTGGCAAGACCAAGAAGATCAACGATTAGGATTAATTCCGATTTTGAGATCAACGATTTGGATCTAAAGACTGTTACAACAGTAAATTAGTGAATTTTTACACGAAAAATTCTAGTGTTTGAAGGTCTTCATCTTGTAGGGCATTTTCAAGGGCCTAAACAATGTTTTTCGAAAATCAATTTTGTAAGAAACTATGTGTCCTTCCAGGACACATAGTTTTTGTTTCTAAAATGACAGAGCTCAGAGAGAGCTTTCCAGCAAGCTAAACTATTCGCGAAACGAAGCTTGTATGAGGGAGCTACAGCCAAAACAATGAAGGGTAAAATTTAGTACCAATTTTCTTTTAGAGGTCATAAACCCTAGCTCAAGAGTCAGATTGGGGCCCAGGAGCAATCTATGGAAAGCTCATGGAGTGTAGAAGTTAGCCGTGGAGCTAGATTTGAGTTCTGGGTATCTAAAAATGTGCTAGTAGAGCAAGAGCACACTTGTAGCATGTAGGATTAAAAAGGAGAAAATGGTCAAAACTTCTAAAAACCATAACTTTCTGCTCGGAACTCTGAATTGGGAAAATAAATAGTCGATGGAAAGGTCTTGAGGAGGATAATCCATCTATTAACTCAGAAAATTATTTTGAGCAGAAAATTTTACAGTCAACTCAAAAGAAGATGATTGGTGGCATTAAAGGGTAGAAAAAATTTATGCATTCTTTTCCAAAATTGCATATGTATTTATTTTTGTCTAACAAAAAATTGTTTGCATGCACATTTTCTGAAGAGTTTAGAGGTTCAAGCAGGCAATTTGTTTTCCTGTATGAGAACCATAGCAATGGAAGATGCCCAAGGGTCCTACAGTCATGAAGAGGAATTCAGAGGTTTGCATGTCAACATGGGGAATGCTGAGATCGAGTCAAATGGAAGAAGAGATAGGAGGGAGCTCGTAACTATGAGAAGCCTACATAGAGAAGTGCAGAGTTATAGGGCTGATAATGAAAGGATCATGAAGGCTCAGGAAGTGATACTTCAGAGCTTGAACATGTTGCAGAAGCAAGCCAAAAAGGACTTTGGCATAAAGCCTGAAGCTAGTGTTAGACAAGTGACAACATCCAAATCCCATAGTAGGAGCGATGAGCATGGGAATGATAGGCAGTCCAGGAGCAAGAGCAGGCGCCATCATACCCCAGAGCTCATGATAGTTTAGGGCCATGGAGTAGCCCAAGTATGCCCCCTACCAGGAGGCAGAGGAGAAGGCCCGAGGGAGACATTTTGCAAGGTGAACTCAGGAAGATCAAGCCACCAACTTTCAATGGTGAGCATAGAAAGGGAGAGGAGGTCAAGGCTTGGTTGTTGGAAATGAAGAAATACAACTGCATGATTACCTCTCAACGGTAGAAACAAGAATTGCAACCTACCACTTGCAAGGCAAGGCAACCATGTGGTGGGATCAACTTAAGCAAGCCAAGCATCTTGACGAGAAGAGAGTTTCATGGAGGCAGTTCAAAGGATATTTCCAAGAGAAATATTTGTTTGAGCATTACTATGAGAGGAAGATGAAAGAGTTATTTGAACTCAAGTTGGGAAGCATGTCAATGGATGAGTATGAGAATAGGTTCTTTGAATTGTTGAAGTAAGTGGAGTTCATAAAAGATGAGAAGGTCAAAATCGAAATGTTTCTTAGTGGGTTACCCTCCTTCTATAGTGACAAGATACAATATGATAACCCTAAGACCTTGGAGGAGACCATAAGGAGAGCAAGGCACCACTACAAGTAGAGCAGAGGGAGGTTAGTCTTTCAAAAGACTTGGAACGACAAGATGAAAGGAAAGAGGGAGAAAAGGCAGAAAGGTTTTAAGCCACCTGTTTTCAAGAATAACTCTCAAGCAAATCAACAAGGTCAGTCGGCCCCATGAACACAAGACAACAAATTCTCTTGGGAAAAGGCCAAGGCAACAGCCTGTACAATGTTGGGGATATGAGAGGAATCACTTGTATAAGGACTGCCCTCACAAAGGAGAAAGAACGAGGATTGTCCACAACATTCAGGAGGCTGAAACAGTGGAAGACATGGGAGGAAACATGCCAAGGATTTATGCAGCCTTGGATAACAAACAAGCAAAATATCAGTCCCCCATGATTGAAGTGGAAGGTAAGATTGATAACCAACCCATAGCAATTTTAATTGATTCTGAAGCTAGCCATAGTTACATAAACTCTAACATTATTGAAAGATATCACTTGCAAAGGAGTGAGCATAAGAAATCTTGGTTAGTTCAGTTAGCCACAGGGGCTAAGAGAAAGATCAATGAGTTGGCTAAAGATTGTTCGATAGACATCAATGGACTAAACGCAAAGGTAGATGTGAACATTATACCTTTGGGTTCATTTGACTATCTAATTGGCATGGATTGGTTGGAAAAACACTATGTTGTCCTAGATTGTTACAACTGTTAGAATATAAAAGGATTGTGTGCTCGTTTTGCCACGACGATACCCTCGTCTCCCAACCACAGGCCGAAGCCTCCCTCCGAGCACCTTAACCTTGACCTAAGAATTCCTCCGGAAGCAAACCCTAGGCTAGATAGCCAAACAAAGAGCAACGCATCTCTCCCCAAGGATAGCGCATCACAAAAAAGCTGATCAAATAGTCCAGACCCTAGCCAAGAGATATCCAAGCCAAATACTGAAACTTGCTGCTGTTGCAGCTGCACCTACAACCCTCCTCCAAACCTGCACACCAGCTACACCTGCAGTGCGCACCAATTGGGAAAACTGCAGTCCTGAGATGTGTCAAATGAGAAACTGGCGCCCTGTATTTATAGTAATCCTGCCAGTTTA
>JASDQU010683163.1:12568-44838 GCA_032191745.1 Picea mariana
CCAGTTTACTGGGGCCGACTTCTCCTTCTGGGTAGGTGTCTGTTCAGTATATTATTATTAATTTTGGCCGACTTCTTCTCTTGGAGGCTAATAGCCTAATATAAATTATATTCTTGAGCCGACAAGGCTTCTAGGGTTATTAGCCAATTCATTAGGGTTTCTCTTGCTTCCCGGATTCTTCTATTCTCGTCAGGTTCACATGTAGAGGTAAATACCTCCTGCAACTACCATAATATTAACAACAACAAGACAATAACTTGTCTTGATGAGAAAGGGAAGCAAGGCAAGATTCAAGGCATTTTGAGAGCTGTAACTGTTAGAGAAATTTTAGCGATGCAGCTGAAAAAGAGTTCGAGGAAGGGATGTTAGATTTTTGCAGCCCATATGGAAGAGGCTGCTAGTGATAGAGTGACGAGTCTTGAAGACCATCTGGTCTTAAAAGATTTTGAAGATGCTTTTGAGGAAATCCCAGGATTGCCACCAAAGAGAGACATCAATTTCTCTATATATTTGGTCCTAGGTGCTGCCTTAGTGTCCAAGACGCCTTACATAATGGGCACACCAGAATTTAAAGAGTTGCAGATGCAGCTAGAAGAAATTTTGAAGAAGGGATATATACGCCCAAGTGTGCCACCTTGGGGAGCCCCAGTTCTTTTTGTAAAGAAGAAAGATGGAACCTTAAGGCTGTGTATTGATTTCAGACAACTGAATAAGGTCACTATAAAGAACAAGTATCTCTTGCTAAGGATTGATGATTTATTTGATCATCTGAAAGGCACAAGAATCTTTTTCAAGATTGACTTGAGATCATACTATCATTAAGTGAGAATAAAAGAAGAAGACATCATCAAGACAACGTTCAGAACAAGGTATGGGCATTATGAATTCATGGTAGTGCCATTTGGACTATCAAATGCCCCAACTGTTTTTGTGTGTCTAATGAATGGAGTGTTCAGGGAGTACATGGACAAGTTTGTAATTGTTTTTTTAGATGATATTCGCATCTACTCTAAGTTTGAAGAAGAGCACGAGAATCATTTAAGAATGGTGCTAAAAGTTTTTAGATAACATAAATTGTATGTCGAGTTAAGTAAATACATCTTTTTTATCAAAAGAATATCCATTACTTGGGGCATATAATTTCAGCAGATGAGATAGTAGTCGATCCCGAGAAGATAGAGGCCGTTAGAGGATGGCCAACGCCAAGAAATGTGACAGAGCTCCGATCATTTATGGGTCTTGTGGGTTATTATCGAAGATTCATAAAGGGATTTTCAAATATTGCAAGCCTAATCACTTCATTGCAAAAGAAAGGAGTGAAATTCAAGTGGACTCCAAAATATGAAGAAAGTTTTCAGTTGTTGAAAAGCATTTTGACAAGTGCGTCCATATTAAAGATTACAGATCTAGATGAAGACTTTGTGGTGTGCACATATGCATGCAAGGAAGGGCTCAGTGGAGTCCTCAATCAAAAGGACCATGTGGTATGTTTTGAGCCTCAGAAACCTAAAGGAGCATGAGAGAAATTATGCAACGCATGATCTAGAGTTAGCAACAATTGTACATGCATTAAAAATGTGGATGCATTACCTCACGGGGAGGAGATTAGAGCTAAGAACAGACCACTGTGGTCTGAAACATTTATTTGGACAACCAACATTAAATGCTAGGAAAACTAGGTGGCTAGAATTTCTTAGTGAGCATGACTTCGAAATTAAACATATCAAAGGCAAAAAAAATCAAGTGGCTGATTCACTCAACAAAAGAGCTCATGAAATGCATATTTCATCCATTAGCATGTACAAAACAAATTTAAAAGATAAAATTCTTGAAGCAACAAATTCAAATCATCTTTATTTGCAAATAAAAGAAAACTTACAACAAAGCAATTTATAGCAGGAATTTAGAAATTATGAATTGAAAGAGGATGGAATCCTCTTGTACAGTGGCAAGGTGTATATGCCAAATTCTATGGAGTTGCAAAATGTAGTGCGAGAGAAATGCATAATGTGCCACATGCTAGGCACCCATGATATCAAAAATCCATTACAGTTGTAAAGAGCCAATGCTTTTGGCCAAGAATGAAGAAAGAAGTGGCTAACTACATAGACCGATGTCTAGAGTGCCAAAAGGTAAAGATAGAGCATAGAAATCCAACAAGATTGCTATAGCCATTGCCCATTCTAGAATGGAACTGGGAAGTGGTTACGATAGATTTTATTACAAAGCTGCCCATAACAGTGAAGAAACATGATTCCATCATGGTGGTGGTGGACAAATTGACTAAGGAAACTCATTTTATCCATGTAAAGACAACACATAAGGCAACAAACATTGCAGAGATTTACATGAAGGAAGTTACCAGGCTACATGGAGTGCCTAAGGCAATAGTTTCAGACCGAGATTCCAAGTTTACATCCAAATTTTGGCAAGGTTTGTTGAAAGGATTTGGGACAAATCTGAATCTTAGTACGACTTATCACCCAGAGTCAGATGGGCAAACGAAAAGGACCAATAGGATAATTGAAGACATGCTCAGGATGTATGCGATGGATCAACCATCAAAATGGGAAGACTATATCCACTGAGTGGAGTTTGCTTATAATAATGGGTATCAAGCCTCATTAAAAATGAGTCCTTTTGAAGCTTTATATGGTAGGAAATGTAACACACCAGTGAGTTCGGATAACCTAGTAGACAAAGCCATCATTGGGCTAGCTTTGTTAAAGGAGAAGGAAAAACAAATGACAAGGATTAGGTTAAATTTAAAGGCTGTCCAAGACAAGTAGAAGAGTTATGCAGACAAGAACAGAGTTTTTAGAGATTTTAAAGTGGGGGAACATGTTTTTCTAAAAATTAAAGCAAAATGAAGTTCGATAAGATTGGGTTGTTTCCCAAAGTTGGCAGCAAGATATTGTGGGCCTTTTGAAATATTAGAAAAGATAGGGCCAGTTGCATACATGCTAGCATTGCCTGCATCCATGAGAGTGCATAATGTATTTCATGTGGCATTATTAAAGAAATATGTGCCTAACCCTAACCACATAATTGATTGGATTCTGATCTAGGTGGAAAACTAAGGGGATTTCCGAGTGGAACTAGTACGCATTCTATACTGAAAAGTCAAGGTGCTCCGGAACAAAGCCATAGGGTTGGTAAAGGTTCAATGGACCTGCTACGGTCCTGAAGATGCAACAAGGGAACATGAAGAAACCATGTGGGAGGAATACCCACAAGTTTTTGCCAATTTTGAAGAAAATAAAAGCTGAAAATACACGACTCCATTTTTGGGCAGTTAGTTACCGGAACCACATCTCTGAAATTCTTGGTCGCCTATGTCTATAGCCCTGTTAAAAGAATGGTGTATCCCAATGGACTGAAGGCAGTGAAGGGGGCACATTCCTTGGGTCAATAGATTTAGAAGAACGAGAGATTATGGTTGGGACTGTTGTTGGAGGGTAAATATTGCAGAATTTTATTTTATTTTTCTAAGTATTGTGATGTAAATATATATATGTAGTTCGACATGGTGCGATGCATCGAGGACGATGCACAATTGTAGGGGAGGGGGAATGTAACATCCCTACTATAATCCCGATTTAATTAATGCATAATGTAGTTATAAATGTGGCTATGGCCAAGCAATGTAAATGCGAAATGTATTTCCTGAATTGTAAACAAATATAATGTAATACCAGTTGCTGGGATATGGATAGATATGGGGGCTGATTCATCCACAAGAGAGGGGGTATACCTAGAGAGTGTCCAAGAGGGGTACCTAGGGGAATAATTTATGGGTATTAATTCAAACCCACATTTTTGAATTTTATTATCATTTGGGGAAACCTTCTATTTTTTGGTTGAGTATATGAGAGCCCAACATTGAATACCTATCATAGGGTGGGTGTGAGAGTCACATCCCATAGTTATTGGAGAGCATGGGGCCGAGGTACAATCAACATTAGGCAGAGTGAGCAGTCAACTGTCTTGGGAAAAGAGAGAAACTTTGTATGGGTAGTAACATGTAGTTTTAGACATTCAATTTTCACATAAACAACAAGTAGAGAAGAGAAAAGAGAGCTTGGGGAGTTGGAACAACAAGGTTGGATGAATTTTGGAGCATGTTGGAGCAATTTGGAGCATTTTGGAGTTGAAAATTGAAGAGCCAGGTTGTCAGGCCTGAAGAGTGAACTCCTGTGTGAGTTGCATTGTATCAACAAGTGTTTGTTGTTGTTTGTTGGTATTTTTTCCTAGCAGTGAGTTCTTGTGAGTTCCGAGCTGAGAGATTCTTAGCTACTCATGCCAGAGAAACCTTGATAAATGAATGGAGTGCACGATGGACTGAGAGCAGTGATGGGGTACATTCCTTGGGTTGGGCAGGTCGAGAGGAGGAGAGATGGAGGAAATTGGGGATAATTGTAGGAGAAAACCAATGGGTTATGTGATATGGAGTTGTGAGGGACCGTGGGAGGCACCCTTCTTTTGTGGATTCCTAGCCCCAACTCAAGGGTGACTTCTTGTTGTGATTTGGAACAACAGGTCTATGGTTGGGTGGAACGTCCTACCCAAGCAACTGGTTGCACACTCTCTTTTAAAGATAAGTGTTTATTTATTTTGCTAAGTTATTTATGAGTTCATGGCTGTGCATTTACTTTGTGAATGAGAATAGTTTTATATGCTATTATAGATGTTTTATCAGTTGAATTCATGCTTGTTTAAAGTGTTGTTGTAGATGCATTTAATTATGGGTATCAAAATTTAGTCGAAACTGTGTTTAAATCATAGCTGGTAAGCTACAAGATTTCATTAGCAAGAGGAAATTTTGTTTTATGTGTTTTTCCACGTAGTAATGTTCCTTGGTTAAGCTAGGGAACGTTACACCAAAGAAACATGCGTAGATCTAAGTCATGAACCATAGACTTAGCGGTCTCTGCTATGGACTTTTTCTTCTATCAACAACCACATTCTGTTGTGGGTTATAAGGTACTGTCAATTCCCTCTTGATTCCTGTTTTTTGCAAAAGGAATCAAAGTCATTGGAGGCATACTCTCCTCCATTATCTGATCTTAGTGCCTTGATCTTCCTATATGTCTGGTTCTTAACAAGAGCTTTAAACTCTTGAAACCCACTAATGACCTCATCCTTGGTCTTCATAAAATATATCCAAGTCTTTTTGGAAGAATCATCGATGAAAGTAACATAATAAAGATTACTTGTCAATGAAGCCGATGACATGGACCCACATACATTTGAAATAATTAGATCAAGAATCCCTCCTGATCTATGCTCACTGCTTGGAAAAGTAGGCTTGGTATGCTTGTCGAGTCCACATTCCTTTCACACCCCTCTCTTCTCCACCTTGAATTCAAGGAATCCATCCACCATGTCCTTCGAAAGAGGTAAGGAACCATAGTTCAGTTGACCAAATATTCTGTGCCAAAGCTTGCTTGGATTGTCTCGGTTGGTCTAGAAAGTTCTCTGCTTCATTGAATTTGCTTGCAGTTTATAACAACCACCCTCTATGACTCTTCATCTGGCCAACATTTGGCTAGGATTAGGGTTCTGACTTGTGATGATCACTTCTAGATCATCAAACTTAGCCCTACACTTCAAATTTGTTAGATAAGAATTTGAAAGCATATTTTTAGTCATACCAGGAACATACAGTACCTCGTAGATCCAAAACTTCTTTGACTGGCATATGGAATGAGATAAACACCAACCCAACCACTTGGTACCTGCTATCATCACCAAGCTCCACATGCATACCAATATCTTGTTCTTCCAACTTGAAGAAGGCTAATTTGTTTGGAGTCACGTGTCTTGAGGCTCTACTATCAACATACCACCCAACACCTAAAGACTGTGTTGGTGGAAAGGCATGACACCATGGCAAAAGTTGTAAGTAGCCTAGTAGTCAGCTCGTCCACTCTTGAAGCTTCAACGCTTCCTATAAACTCTTTTTCTACTACTTAACCTTCCCCTTCTTCTCAAGACATTGAGAAGCATAATGGCCATGCTTGTTGCAGTTGAAGGCTTGAAGTATTTGATATGGCTCAAATCCTTTTTTCGCTGGTTAGAAGATTGTGAGTCTTCTTTCTTCTTTTGACCCTCACTATATCCTTTCTTTCCTCCCTTCCTCACCTTCCTTATGAGGGCTAGGTCAGGAACATCCTCATAACTACTTGAGACATGCTATAGTCTCATCTTTTCTCTAACGAAAGCATCCCACAATTGCTCGAAGTCAAATAACTTCTCTCGAATATTGATATTCTAGACAAAGTTGTGCCACGATGGACTAAATCCATTAAGAGAAATCCAAACTAGCTCATTATCCTCAGTTGTGTCTCCAATTGCTGCTATACGATCTCTTAGCTCTGCTATCTGTTGGATTACGATTGCCGTTAGACTAAAACCCACAGGCTTTAGTCTCTGCCACAATCGCCAGAGTTAGGATCCATGAAAGGGGGTTAACCCATGTCGCAAAACTTGTGGGAAGCGTTGAACCCAATGTCCAACAATCGCCCTCCTAGCGCGTGCTGGGCGAGTTTGGAACTCGAGACCTGTCGCTCTAATACCATTTGTTGCGCTACGATTGCCGTTAGACCAAAACTCGTAGGCTTTAGTCTCCGCCACAATAGCTGAAGTTAGGATCCACGAGAGGGGGTTAACCCATGTCGCGAAACTTGCGGGAAGCTCTGAACCCAATGTCCAACATTATCTTTATGAGATAGCTTGTTAATGCATCTATCTTGCTCATGCCGATAGTGTTGAACTTGTATTTTAAGAGCACCTTCTTGGATGTTCACACTTTAGTACAAGGGTCCCAAGGCATCATACATCTCTTGGATAGTCTTCTTCTTGATGATATGAGGGATCAAATGACCTTCGCTGAATCCAACAAGATTTGCTTTGGTGCCATTGCCTTCTTGTTGTGGTCTACCAGATCTTTGGGATTTGTAGGAGGCACAACCACCTTCTCCACAAGGTACCACAAATCTGCCATTTCAAGGAAGTTTTGCAATATCAACTTCCATGGCACAAAGTTGGAGGATCCCTCCAATAAGTGACTCCCTCACATGCTAATTGTTGCCATTGTTGCAACTTCTTCAAACAAGCTACACTTTGTAATCACTGGATCAACAAAGGATTCTCACCCAAGAACCCTTTTTAGGTCCACATGTTGATCACTGGCACAATTCTTTTCGATCACTAAATATTGGACATACTACACATTGAAACCCTCAGACAACTCTCGACCCAAGAGAACTTGCCTCTCCATAAAAATTGGGCTTTGATACTGTTGCCGTCCTAATGCACACTTGCTAACGTGAGCTAAGTCCAACTCACTTAGTCTGCCCTCGGAGACACAATGTCTAAGTTCCAAGTCCACACTGTCACCTTGACTGGAACCTCTTCCTTCTAGGCTTACTCCTAGGGAAGCCAGGGGGGGTAGTCCCTAGTTACTAGATTAATTTTAGTTTTAATGTTCTAGGAGTTAGTTTTAATTCGTTATAGGCCAAAGGGGGAAGACTAGCCTAAGATGATCAAGCAGTAAATGCAAAGTGCAAGTCTAATCTATATGAAAGTCAGCCCTTTCCCTAAGTCAACTAAGACTAGTGCCTAAGGTTGGGCAATGGGGTCAACTAAAGTTTAAGGGTGGTTTATTGCAAAAGTTTTACAAGTGAAACAAGTTTAAACTACCCCAAACCAAGATTAAAAGAATTCTAAGTATTACAATGTTTACATCATACACAAAATAGATACAAAGATACACAAATTAGATATAAAGATACACAAGATACAACAAGAAGTAAGTGATTCACACACATAAGCCAAGCATGCCCCAATAGCACTTACTCTATTGGACTGCCTTCACTGGCAACAATCACACAAAGCACTCAAGAACCAAGGAAAGTGATGCCTCCCCAAGTGGGATACTCAAAACTTTCCTGATTCACACCACCATAAGCAAATAAACAAGATATTCAATATGTAACTTAATCACTCATGTAAACATGAAAGACATAAACATGTAGTTGCAACAAAGATAGATAAAACAATGAAGATGTTATCACCAATGTGTTTGCCTATGCATACATCTAATACCCCCAAACATACAAAGGTGATCTATGCAACTATGTGTTTAAGGAGTTTCTTAAAGATTGGTTAATTTTAATTCCCTTCCCCCTAAACTATGTGTGTGTTTCAAGCTTTCTCCTCCCTTGGCCAAATGACTGCCTGGTGCTCAAGATAGTAAGGCTAACGAGGCCTTACCCTAGCTTCCTCGGTCAGTCCTGACAGCAAGAGTACTTCTCGGAAAGGATCTCCCCAACGAAACCACGGGACGGTCCCCCGCCACTACCTTCCGTTGTTTTCCTCAAGCCCGTTTTAGATGGTGGAGATGGCTGAATGAAGCCCCTAAAATGTTGCTAAATGTTATTATGACCCGCGGGTGGGTCTTTAGGTGTGTTTGGTTGCTTTTAGAAAAGTTTTAGACCCTTAAAAATTTGGTTTTTAGCGCATGGCCGAACTGAAATGCTATGTAAATGAGTGCTTGCAAAATGTAATTTAAATCATCATTAACATGTCAATACGTAAAGGAATGTTGCAAGATAATAAACCATTCATCCATGAACCATCCCACATGTAAAATTGAAATTTAAAGATGAAGCGCAAGTACTTGCAAGATGTAGAACTGGAAACGTAAATGCTTAGCCCATAAACATAAGACGCATGAATGTAAAGCTTGAAGTGGAAAATTGAAGTATAGATGCTTAAACCATGAATGAAAACGTGAGCTCTAAGACATCAATCATATACACATTATTCCATCCATAACCATAAACGTACGATTGCCAAAAGAAAAATGAAGGACGTCTTGCTAAAGTGCTAACCGAAATAAGAAAGAAAAGCTAACCATCCATCCACATATGTTGATTAAGCTCATGAAAGTAAATGTGCACGAAAATGGAAAGTTAGCAAAGCATTGAGAAATCTTTAAACCATTTCACATCATATGCAACTAAGATTTGTAAATAACTAAATGAAAATACGAGCTATAGCATTTAGGATTGCATCTAGATCATTTAGCCATCTACCATGAGAGCATAAGCATATAAAATGAAACAACATGAAGGAAATAGAACTTAGAAATGATGATAACTAAAGATATTCTAACTAGATAGCATTATCAATCATCACATGTTAATTTCCCTTTAAGCCAAGGCGATTTTGGGGATGACTCCCCCAAGGTGCCGGCAATATGAAAAACAAAAATGAGTCAAAAATAAATTTCCTTTAAGCCAAGGCGAATTTGGGGATGACTCCCCCAAGGTGCCGACAAGTTAGATTAATACTACTGAGATATAACTGCACAGGAAAGCAGGGCATTTAGTCTTATGTCTTCGAAGATACGAAGATTAGACAGGCTCCTGGCCGACTGCTCAGGCAGAAACTATCTCAGCTCTCGAATACTTATGGCTATGATACCAAATTTCAGAAGCAAAATGAATAAAACTTGAAAGAAAACACCACTTCAATGGCCAAGGTGGAGGCAAGCCTTCCAATATTGGCCAAAGAGGGTAGCTTAGACTTTTAAATGAATTATTAAAAGAAAAGGGCCACACAAACTTGCCTTGAAGACAAGAGGGGCCAACAAATAAATGAAATAATGACTTAGAAATGAAAGAACTAATCTAGCCTGACGATTTTGGGGGGTTGGCTAGGCCAAGCACACTCCCAAGGTGTCGGCAATATTGTTAGCTTACAAATATACAAGAAAGAATCAATGAAATAGCTTGAAATACATGTAAATACACAAGGAGAAATTGGAAAATCGTTACCCAATTGAAGATATGTCTTGATGAAGCCTTGATGATGAATTTGGGCAGCGTTTCCCCTTGTTGTTGGTAAGTTTCTGCAAAAACCAGCAAGCAAAAGCTTGCTGGAAATGCTGAAAAACACACTCAAACGTTAAAGAAATTTTCTGCTTTTACACAGAAAATTTCCACATAAAAACCTGCAAGTAAAAGATAATATTATTGACCTATCTAAGAGTGTTAGAATGCTGAAAAAAAAGATGAAACGTATGCAGAAATAATAATGGACAAAGAAATGCTAGGAGTTTGAGAAAGGGTTAAGGGTAGGCTCCTCTTCGATGCTATCCTAATAGTCCTTTTGAAATGACCTGCAAAACTCAAGGAAAGTAGTGAAGCATGGAAATAGATAGTTATATTGAAATAAGCTTAGAATGCAAACCCTAAGCTATCCAACATAAACATAAGATAACTAGAATACTCTTAGCTATCTTACCCAAGCAAAATACTTCAACTCAAGATCTATTACCAACTACACAACAAAAACTCAACAATGCAAGTCACCTCATATGTAGAAGAAATCAAGAATACTCAAAGATCTCTTCATAATCCTCCAAAGCTTTTCTATTAATCCAAAATGTGAGAGTATTGGAGAAATACTTCTTCCAAAACTCTCAGGAGCAGTGAGTTGAGTGGCTTGATGGCAAGAGCAAGAAGGTGGTTTGAAATTTCAGCAGAGTAACAATAGCTCAAAGAATGGTAGTGAAAAAGGGTGAGGAAGGGTCTTACTTATACCTCTAGAGGCAAAGTGAGGGCACTTGGATTGAGTCCAAGTGTTAAATCTCAAGCATAAGGCAACAATATCAAGGTGAGGGCGCCCTAACTAGGGTTTTAGCAAGGATCAATCACATGGATTGATGAAGTGGCATACGTGGGCCATGAAGGAGTGAGAAAGAAGGCTAGGGGGGGCGCACCTCCCATGAGAGGGGCCCACAACACAAGTCAAGGCTCAAACAAATAGCTTGGGATGAGAGGGGGCGTGAGGTAAAAGAGGGGGGCGCAAGCTAGGATAGAGGGGCGCCACATAGGATAGGAAATGGAGTGTGGGGTCAAGGAAATGGAGAGGTGGGGGTCTAGGAAGGGCGCACCTCTCATGAGAGGGGCCCACACAAGGTTTCAAGTCAAAACATTAAGGTTTGTGGTGAAGGGGGGTCGTTTTTCCCCTTAGGGAGTGGGTAAAATGAGTGAAAATGTAAGTTAAGTGTGTAGATTAGGTTGTTAAGTGGTTAGGATGGGTTTGGGTAGGTTAGGAGGGTCTAACTTGCTCATTGCCACCTTACCACTAACTCACTAACTCACAATTACAATGATTTTGACATTTTAGTAATGTCACTCTAACAATTAAAATTGCTGTTTTGATTGACTCTGACTCTAAGTGGACAAACACATAGCAAAACTTGTCCGACTGAGCTGAAACTTGGTCTATGGGTGTAGGGGGTGCTATTCCATTTCTTTTGAGCACAAATACCCCTATCAAAATCCCCAAGACCGAGTTTTTACAACATTAGCTCAAAAAATAATTAATTAATTAAATTATTAAAAATTTAATTAATTAAAAAAAACCTATCTAGACTCGACGAAATTCCGCGAAACTTTCTACACTATCTAGCATGGTCATTTACATCATTCCTAAACAATAGCTACCAAAGGATGAGACCATTAGGACGCTGTTCACCACTTTGGAGGAAATTATTGCATGTGTGGAGGGAAAAACTCAAGGGAAGTCAGCCAGGCCCGAGAGCCCGGTTGACAACCTGAGGATAAAAAACCCTCGGTGAAAGGAACTCCCCTAATAGAAACATCCCGAGGTATCTGACCTAACTATGATCCATGCAGACTTATTACATTATCAACCCTCGCAGGGGTGCGAAAATTTCGTTTACAAAAATTTTGCTGGAGCATCAGACGCCCAAGTAGAACCAATACTGTCTTCATCAAATTTGCATCTGGTGATGCATCTTCATGGCACATGAGTTGACCCCTAGCCGAATAGGCGGTCAACAGATACCATGTTAGATTTTCTTAAAGTGTCGTAAGTAGACTTTGCATTCGAATATTTCCTAACCTACTAGATATTTGAACCTTAAAAGCCATTCAAAACTGTGGTTTTAGTAATGTTAAAATCTTCTTGTTACAACAAAATCTAGCACCCCCAAATGATTTAAAGTCCCAAGAATAAAGGGGCTAGTTCTGTGCACTTAGGAAGGCTACCCATTGTCACCTTATTAGCTCTTTCTCACACTTTTGGTTGGCTCTTCTCCAACTCAAGGGGGGCTTCCCTAAAGGTAGGATTGCTAAGGCTATGGAGTGGAGGCTCAAGGTGGTGTATGAAGAATAAACCTTAACAAAACAAATGGTTGTAGTGAAAGTGGAATAAATGAATGGTGTGGGAAAGGAATATGAAGGAAAACCCAAGACTAGTGCCTACCAAATAGTGGGCAAATGCAGTAAAAAAGACATTGATCTAAGAGGGCTAATGTATGAATGTGTAAGGAAAATAAGGGTTGCTATGCATGCCACAAATCAACCTTAACTTGCTGAAAATTCAGAAAATAATCCTTGGAGAGCAAGGGTTGCTACACAAAGCCCTGAAGGCGATGTTGTATTAATTCAAGCAACAACTTGGCGTGTTAGATGCAACTTAATATAACGACAATGAATATAAGAGGAACGAAATTCTCACATTTCATTATCCAAATGGTAGATACACCATTAAAAGGCCTTCATGACTAGTTACTAGGGTTTCCAACAAAATAAACATGTGAAAGAATTGCATAAATAAAGCCTCACATTAGATAGATACAATACCTCCAGTCTTCCATTAAGCTTGCCAAATTGATATTTAATGTAGCACAACGGGAGAGCTCCTCAATCTCCAAATTCCCGGCATGCCAAATGAGGGAGAGAGCGAACCTTTATATAGGTTTGATCTCAACTCCTCTTACAATAAAAAATTAATTGTTTTCCTAGATCCATTAGTTCTCCAAGGAAAACAATAAATTATTACATTTCTATCTTCGACAAACTCCTTACTAAAATTAGTAGTGAGTTGTTGGGATCCACTCTGTTCTCCTAGAAGAAACAATAAAATAATCATCCTCCATAATGAAAACAATATAATAATGTTCTCATCCTAACGAACTCCATGAGATAGTGTCAACGATAATAAAATAATTAGTTATCTAGGAACAACCTCCCAAAATAGCCAAGAAGATAAAACCTTGTAAAATAGCATGTGTGACAAACAATGCATAATAAATCCTCCAAGATGAACACTCCACTAATAATACAAGGGAAGTGGATCGACTTACTTCATGATACGCCAAGTCATTAATCAATAAAAAGATGGTTCCATGTATATCCATGCCATATGCATTGTCTTCACCAACAAAAATGGTCACGACTGTCGTCAATCAACTGCTCCATATATATTATCCCTTTCATGAAGACCCATGAATGTATAACCAAAGGTGACTCGGCTCCTTAGCATCCGCTCTCTTCAAAAAATGAGGTCACCTCCATCCAATGCAATGTTTGACTTGCTTGAGGACTCACAACGTCATACTTGATGGTGGTAAGGGGATAAACTGCATATAATAATTAATATTGCTTCATGTTAGAAGGTAACTCCAATTGTGATGCCCCCCACTTGACTAGTCAACATGATTCATGGGTTCGATTTGAACATGACTCCATATAACAAAGGGAAACTTCACATATAGCTATACGACACCCCTTTTCTATGTTGAATGAGGACCCTACGACTTTATTAAAAGGCGGCTCCATGCTTCATCCAAGCTTCTCCTTTAATGTAATGGCATTTAGCCAAGTTGAATCATATCCTAGGGGGACGACCCCATTCAATATTAGCTTGGATCGTCATATTCAGAAAATGGCTCCATATATTTGGCTCAAACAACCATTGCATATACGGGTTCACATTTGGCTCAAACGAAAGCTCCATAATTGAAGTACCATGTCCACCATAAGAGCTCCGATCACACTTTATCATGTACAAAGTGCTAGCCCATACACCATACAATTTGCATGCTATAATGTTTTGAATGTGAATAGGACAAATGATGGTCACAATACAATGTGGCTTCAGGTGAAGAAGTCAACCACAATTAAAATACAATATTTTTACTTCCACATAAGTACACAGGTATTGTATTCACGGGTAATATAAAGTGCATGGCTGCCCTAGGTGAATGAAGGGGATGACCCACTTAGCATGAAATAATTTGTAATTCACCTTAACATATGTGTCGATACACAATATTAGGTACGCTGTTAACACATGAGGTAAAAGGGGATGGCCCCCATTATAAAATGCCTCCACATGTGTGTTATTAACATAGCTTTGCTTTGATGAAGATATGATCTATAAGGTGTAGAAGGGGTGTGGCATCCTAATAAAATACTTGCTTCCACATATGTGTCAACAAGGAGCATACCACATGAGGGTTTTGTACCATGAAAATACAAGTGGTATCTCCTAGTAAATCTCATGATAAGCCAAAGTTATAATAAAAGGGGACCATGAGATGTATGAGTGTTAGGTTAAGTTAACCATGAACAACATAATTATCTACCAATGATATACCATAGCACTAGAGAGCATCTCACAACTATCAATCCGAAGCATCTAGACCATAAAATTCTAACTAGTGTTATTGGGAGCACCCTCCTAGGGTTCGCTCTCCCCCCCAGAATTGCGCTTCGAGCAGGAGCGTCTAGGGAGTGCCCCTGGGAGGGTGCTCGAGTGCTCCTTGGGATGCTCCTTGTCCTTGTGGGGAGTGTGGCACTCCTTGGATGCTCCCCATGCGCTTGTCGAGGTTGCTCGGATGCTCCCACACATGAGTACAAAACAAGTTTTTTTTTTGCTAATTTTTACTTGGAGGTTGGAGCTAGGGGAGGTTTAGGGGAAAGTAAGGAGGGAAATAAAGGAGTTCCTCTCCCACTCTTTTCCTCATTTTTTCATCTTTGTGTGCTTGAGCTTAGAGTGGGCAGCTTGGTCTTCTTGTAGGTTTTTGAGGGCAGATTTGTGAGAGCTTGGAGGAGAGAACAAAGGAGAGCTTGGAAGAGAGAACAAAAGAGAGCCCGAAGGAGAGAACAAAAGCTGCCATCTTCATTGGAGGAGAGAACAAAGGCTGCCATCTATTGCTGCAAATATCTCTATTGCTGCAAATATCTCAAGAGCTAAAGAGGTAAGCCCAAAGCCTATTCTTTGTATTTTTTTGTATATCCTTGTGTTGTTCGTTTCTGGACTTTTCCTCTTCTCCCACTCTTTCCCATTCCTTATTTTCCCTCATTTTATTGCAGGTTGTTCATCTAAGACTTGAGGAAAATGGTCTTCTTGTGGTTTATGGTTCCATTTTTGAGTCTCATGGTCTTGGTGGGGAATAGGCAACAAAGGGAAGAAGAGGATAGTGGTCATACTCATAGTGACCTATTATAAGAAGATGAGGAAGGGTTTGAAGGGGATGAAGTTGGCAAAGCTTCATTGATACCCTTGTGGAGATTTGTGACAAAACTTGAGGGAGAGAGAGGTGGTGGAACCACTAAATTTTTATGTTATCACGATTTTCATCAAGGAAAACCTTATACTGGTTCATATATCCGTGTGAGGAGGAATCTTTGTGGGGTATTGAGGAGTGATGACCATAAGGGGGCTTTTGGGAATCAGGATCTCAATTTTTCCTAAGGTATCAAAGGAAGAAAGACAAAAATACATCAAGATAGAGGAAACTGCACAAATAATGCATGGTAAAAAACAAAAGCTTCAATTTGATGCATCATCTAGATTTGGTGGCAACACATCTCCATCTCCTCATGGTTTTGGAACCTCTGGATTTAAAAGAACAATAGTAGATTTCCTTGATATTGGTGGTAGGGATGAGGTGGATGCAAAAGTGGTGCGGTTTTGCTATGCTTGTGGTATACCATTCAATGTGCATCACTCCCCCTATTGGCATGATATGTTAAGGCCATCTACAAAGCTCCCAAAGGATACAAGAACCCCAACTATGAGAAAGCTAGAACTGTGTTACTAGATAGGGAAAGAACAAAAATTTAAAGAGATTTGACATGGTTTACAGATGAGTTGGGGGACTATGGGGTATCCATTGTATCTGATGGTTGGACAAATGTTATAAACCAACATTTGATAAATGTTCTTGGTGTTTCTGCTAGTGTTGCAATGTTTCTTGCAGCGCATGATCCTCCTTCGTCATTGCATTTGGTCAAAACATTTTAGATCTCCTACTAAAAACCATTAATGATGTTGGTCCTTCTAATGCGATTCAAGTAATCATTGCTAATGTAGCAAATTGTAAGGGAGCAAGAAAAATCATTGAGCGGGTTCATCCACACATTGAACCTTTTGATGCATGATATTGTTAAGTGTAAAGAATGTCGATGGATTAATGATTTGTACAAGAGAGGGAAAAATCTCATCAAATTTGTCATCGGGCATGCAAGGGTCAATTACTTTTATAACACTCACTTTAGGTTGCAGCTACTTAAGATTGCAAAGACTAGATTTGCTAGCTATTTCCTCACCTTTAGGCATCTATTGTAGGTGAGACAAGCTTTGGGTGCTATGGTGATGAGTGATGCATGGGATGACTTGAGCATGGATAAAGATGGTGCTAATGCAGTGAAGGAGATTGTTCTTGATAGTCATTTTTGGTCACAAATTAGGTATGTTTTGTAATTCACCAAGCCAATTTATAACATGATTCAGTTTGCATATTTGGATCGACCAATCATTGAGGAGGTGTATGAGTAGATGGACAACATGCCAGGGTAGATTAAGGACATTGTTCAGCTTAGAGATGTGAACTTGTATAATTATATTAATATAGTGGTGGAAAAAAGGTGGGAAATGCTAAATATTCCACTACATGCCTTAGCATGTGTGCTTACACAAGAATACTATCATATATCATGGCTTTCATCACCAGCTTCTGGTGGTGGGGTGAAGAAAAAACCACACCAAGATCCAAAGGTTCAGGTTGGTTACATGCATGTATTAAACAATTTGGTCCCCGATGAGGAGTGTGATACCATACAGAGACAATTGAGTTGCTACATCCTTAGGAATGGTGCCTTTGGGACCAACCATGCAATTAGAGTTCAAGGGAATCAAACTTCTCTTGAGTGGTGGAACATGCATGGCGGTGCTGTCCCACAATTACAATGTTTGGCAACACGGGTGCTTTCACAGGTGGTGAACACTTCTTCTGTAGAGAGGTGTTGGAGCACCTATAGTTTCATCCACAATGTCAAAAGAAACATGTTGAATGTAAACTGGTCAGAGAGCTTGGTTATGTGTATTACAACTTGCAATTGTTGTCCCATTATTGTGAGGAGTCAAAGATGGATAAAAATTGGAACACTTGGGACAACAATCCAAAGGAGGATAATTTGGAGGATGGAGTATTGCTTTTGTAGCAATTGGAGAATTCTTTTATTGATGAAGATGATCGTGTTGAGATGCCATCCCCCATCTATTGCCATGGTCCCCATGACCAAGAATCTAGCTACAACAATAGGGGCTTCATCTTCAGTTCCACTTCCATCTGTTTCTACACATTTTCCTCTTGCTTTGGCTCCACTATCACCATGTTGAGGCTCACGCAACAATTGTGGTGGTGTAAGGAGGAAAAAATAGTAGATAGATATTCGAATAATTGTTTCTCCTTTTTCACTACTTTATATGTAGATGAAAGATTCATAATATTTAGCAACTAGCTCAGTTTAGTGTTTTGGACCTTTTGACCTTCATGTGTAGATGGCCTATTTTTTAAACATAACTATTTGGTCATGTTGATAGTTGGTGGATAACCTATTTCATTCCATAAGTTAATGGTGTACTTTCTATTATATGGCTTAATTTTTTTATGTTTGTCTGTAAGTGCTAGAATCTAGATGGTTGATGCTAGAATGATTAATCATTAATGTACCATGGATGTCATTTCTATCTTCATAATAATGTAGTATTCATCAACAAGTAGCACAAATATGCATGTTTTCATATATTCTGCAACTAATTTGGCATTTTGCATGTTTTTTTGAATACAAATGTAATATTATATATATATAAAACCGCTCTTGAGATTTTTTGGGAAATTGTGCTCCTAGTGCTCTTGCTCCCGTTTTCACTCCTGCTCTAACAACATTGCTTCTAACCGCAAAGCTTTGTCAACTAAAGATATACAACCATGAAGAGGGAACCAAATAGCAAGCACAATCACCATCCAACCAAAGAGAAGTGAGGGTCTCTCAACCAAAGATCTCCATCAAGTGATCAAATTCAATGAAGAAGGGGCTCCATGAAGATGTATCCTCCCAAGTCGGTCCAATGCTCTAAGAGTACCGACAACAAATCTCCATCAATGTGATGGAAATCACAAGATGGAACCTCATACAATATGAGTTGTAAAAATAGGCTCCAACTTGGCTAACTCAATCCATTTTTGAAGAGGGCTGAAATATGGCTTGGAAAATGTACATGGCAGCCTTTCATCAACCTGAAAAGTGTTTTCAAAATGCCTCTCCAAAAGTTGATCTGTAATAAAAATATCATTCACACCCTAAAAAGTTAAAGGTGTAGGTTGCTTCAACAAGAAAATATCTTCAACCAAGCTCAAGGATGAGGTATGAGATGGAATTTCAGATCTGGAAATGAAATTCTACATGTTATTTGATGGCTGAAAGTGACTTTTATAAAATCTGCAGTCAATATCTTGCTGCACCATACAGTTTCAAGCGCTAAAGCATGATTTTCAGAAAAAAAATCACATGTACTTTCACAAAAAATTGAAGAAGAAGGTGGTTGGAAATTTCCAGCACTTTTATCATCACTAACATGCTTCCTAATCTGAAAATTTTCTGAATATAGAAAAACATGGTTAAAAATTCATCATAGAATTTTCTAAAAATGCACTTACTAAAATTGGCTGCTCCAAAGGCAAAAATTATGCACTTCCCCCCTCTATAATATCCAAACTAGCATCATAGATGGGATCCTCATAAAATTTTCAGCAATCCACATCTAAACTGTCTACCAATTTGAAAATTAACATTTTCATCTTCATCCCCTTGGCTGCTCTTTTTTACATTACATGAAGAAATGAATATATCTGAAAATTAATCATGCTTCAAGGGTTCATCCTAAAAAATATCCCTCTCCAAATCTTCAAGAAATGCATCATTAAATTCAGAAAATTGAGGAGGATCATGGCTTACCAAACCCTTGTCTTCATGAAATGATGACATGGAGGCTTGAGTGCTTTCTTCATCAACATATTCCTCATGTTCATGGCCTTCTATGGTGTCACAAGATGCTTCATCAAAATCTTCATCATCTTCATCTTGCTTATAGGTAAGGGTCCCAATGCTTGATATCTCCCCCTTGCCCAATGATTTGAACCAATCCTTTGCATTTCCCATCAAAGGCATTGCAAACATCATCATCCCAACATCTTCATGCATAATATTCAAATCTGAAATATAATCCATAAACAATGAAACATGTTGTTGTTAATTTTCTAATTCCAGCCCTAGATAAATTATTTTCTAGTGAATTTCCTTGCTGAAAATTAAATTGTAGCTCACTGAATAATTTACACTACTGAAATAATTAATTGAAACAAATAGCGAAAGTAAAATGGAAACCAATCTCATAATGACACATGCACAACAAATTTCTGCCCTTCAAATCTGCTCTTCATTAAAATAATATCCAAGCATACAAGGGCTCCATGACCAGGAAAATGACTCACAAAGGAAAAATACAATACCGACAACCTAGCAAATCTGTTCCTAAGAAACCCTTAATAAATTTGCCCTAGAAAACCTTTGCCAATCTGCTACCACTGTCCCACCTCCTGTACAAGCACCTGTACAGATTGTACGGCTCGCTGTACAACCTGCTTTACGACCCATACAACCAGCAAAACAGGCCTGCTACCTGCTATACGGCTTGCGACCCGCTGTATGGTGGGCTGCACGACCCTCAAACGGCTGCTGTATGACCTGCAAAAAAACAAGGAACCTTCGCCCTGATGGTATGACCCCTCCAAAGTCTCCTGGCTAGCTGCCCTTTACTCCTTTGTGCCAAATCTGCAGAGTGAATGTCCTCCACTCAAATGAGTCACTGACTCCTTACTTGTGTGTGTCTCCTCCTCTCACCTTGGTTGCCTTTTATAATCTTGAGTTGAGCCAAAACCCTAACCTCCAAAGTGACCAATGGTTGAGATTAAATCTCACCTCACTTGAGGTCAATGGCTAAGATTGATTTAATTAATTAAATTCACTAATGCCAAAAACTTAGGCATTTCATTTAATTAACCTCCATTAATTATAAAATGACATTCGTTTTAATAATTAAATTATTAAAGTTGATTTCCAAAGTTCTAAGAGGTAGTAATGACGATCTACACATGTTAGACACAAACCAATCTACACATGTTGTCCACTGCTACAAACTTCAACAATTGTGTTGCTAGACAAAATGTGTAATTTGACTTGTTCAATCCGGATGGGACCGATTTGGATACCTAGGAATACTTGAAAAGTTTAAGGGAGCATACAATATACTAAAATCACATGGTGCTGTCATCTTGCTTCAAAAATTTGAATATACAAGATGATACCTTTTACCAATTATGTGGAGTTGCCAAGATGAATCTTCAACGCCTTCACAATGTTGCTTGCTTCACCTTACAAGCAACAGGGTCTTCAAAAAATTGAAAGGAACAAGGGCTTCGTTTCTCCAATGGAGTTGCCAATATGAGAGTATGATCTTCAAATATACATCCTCATCAAAGAATGTATGTAGCTGATCTAGGAATGTCTCAGGGAAATGGATTTTATCCCCGACAACGATGCTAAAATCTTACAACAAAATTTAGCACCCCCAAATGATATAAAGTCCCAAGCATCAAAGGGTTAGTTTGTGCACTTAGGAAGGCTACCCACTATCACCTCGATAGCTGTTCCTCACACTTTTTGTTGGCCCTTCTCCAACTCAAGGGCGGATTTTCTAAAGGTATGATTGCTAAGGCTATGGAGTGGAGGCTCGAGGTGATGTATGAAGAGTAAGCCTTAACGAAACAAATGGTTGTAGTGAAAGTGAAATAAATGAATGGTGTGGGAAAGAAATATGAAGGAAAACCCCAAGACTAGTGCCTACCAAATCTTGGGCAAATGGAGTAAAAAAGGCATATATCTAAGAGGGATAATTCATGAATGCATAAGGCAAATAAGGGCTGCTATGCATGCCACAAATCAGCCTTATCTTGCTGAAAATTCATGCAGAAAATTATCCTTGAAGAGCTAGGGTTGCTAGTCTAAAAGAAAGCCTTGAAGGTGATATGTCGTATTAATTTGAGCAACAACTTGTTTTGTTAGATAAGTTAATATAACAAGAATGGATATAAGAGTAATGAATTTCTCACATTACGTTATCCAAATGGTACATATGCCATTGAAAGGCCTTCATGACTAGTTACAAGGGGTTTGCCACAAAATAAACATGTGGAAGAATTACATAAATAAAGCCCCACATTAGATAGATACAATACCTCCAATCTTTGATTAAGCTTGCCAACATGATATACAATGTTACACAAGGGGAGAGTTATTGAATCCCCAAATTCCCTCCATGCCAAATGAGGGAGAGAGCAAACCCTTATATAGGTTTGAGCTCAACCCCTCTTACAATAAAAAAATAATTGTTTTCCTAGATCCATTTGTTCTCCAAGGAATACAAAAAAATATTACATTTCTATCCTCCTCAACAAACTCCTTACCAAAATTAGTTTTGAGTTGTTGGGATCCACTCTGTTCTCCTAGAAGAAACAATAAAATAATCATCTTCCACAAGGAACACAATATAATAATGTTCTCATCCTAACTAACTCCATGAGACAATTTCAATAATAATAAAATAATAAGTTAGTTAGGAACAACCTCCCAAAATAGCCAGGAAATTAACGACCTTCTAAAATAGCATGTTTGACAAACAATGCACAATGAATTCTCCAAGATGAACGCTCCACTAATAATACTAGGGAAGTGGATTGACTTACTTCATGATACACCACATCCTTAATGAATGAAAAGATGGTTCCATATATGTCCACACCATATGCATTGTATTCACCAACAAAAATGGTCACGACTGTCATCAATCTATTGCTCCATATATATTGTCCCTTTCATGAAGACTCACGACCATATAATTGAAGGTGACTCGTTTCCTTAGCATTTGCTCTCTCCAAAAAATGACATCACCTCCATCCAATGCAATGTTTGACTAATGCTTGAGGAACCATGACATCATACTTGACGACAGTAAGGGGACGAGCCACATATACTAATTAATATTGCTTCATGTTAGAAGGCGGCTCCATGTGTGATGGCCCCCACTCAAATAGTAAACGTAATTCCATGTTTGAAAAGAACACAACTCCATATAACAAAGGGCGACTCCACATATAGCCATACGACACCCCTTTTTTATTCTGAATGAGGACACCATGGCTTCATTAAAAGGCGGTTCCATGCTTCATCCAAGTTTCTCCTTTCATGTAATGGCATTTAACCAAGTCGAATCATATCCTAAGGGTATGGCCCCATCCAATATTAGCTCGGATCGTCACATTCAGAAAGTGGCTCCATATATTCGGCTCAAACTGTGGCTGCATATACAGGTTCACATTTGGCTCAAATGACGACTCCATAATTGAAGTACCATGTCTAGCATAAGAGCTCCCACCATGATTTATCATGTACAAAGTGCTAGCCCGTACAATTTGCATGCTATGATATTTTGAATGTGAACAAGGACAAACAATGGCCCCAATACAAAGAGGCTTCAAGTGAATAAGCCAATCACAATTAAAATACAATATTTTTACCTCCACATAAGCACATGGGTGTTGTATTCATGGGCAATATGAAGTGCATGGCTGCCCTAGGTGAATGAAGGGGACGACCCACTTAGCATGAAATAATTTTTAATTTACCTTAACATCTGTGCCAATACATAGTATAAGGTAAGGGGTTAACACGTGAGGTAAAAGGGGATGGCCCCATTATTATAAAGTGCCTCTACATGTTTTTTTAACATAGCCTTTCTTTAATGAAGATATGATCTAAGGTGTAGAAGGGGGTGGCATCATAATGAAATATAGTTCGAACCCTATCTTTCCAAAGAATTCAAATGAGATCTTCAACAGTTGGAACAAGGAGAATATTTTAGAGGTTTGAAAGGTAAATCACTTCTATGATACTTGTCATGGAGGATTTAGTTGACTAGAAATAAAGCTATTTTCAACAGTAAATGCTTTGGGCCCCATAAAGAATTCCGTGAAGTCAAAACTCTGATAAGTAAAACAGAAAAGGCAAACTTGCCAAAGATAAAGGAGGGAGGGAACTATCATCATGCCGAAATTATGTTGCTAAACAAATGGGCTAACCAAGAGTTGATAAAAGACATAGCCAAGGATCCAAGCCAATTGAATCTCTATGACAAATACTCAAATGCCTATATGCTCCACTTTGAAGGTGCAACTGAAGAGAATCTCTCAAGAGTCGAGGTAAGGGGATAGCTTGAAACTCTATGTGAACAAATAAGATTTCGAATGAGTGGGGCCTCATGTCATGCACTAATAATCTTGTTGAGCCCTTGTTCTTTTAAAGGGGTTGGAGATTGCAGTAAATGAAGGAATAGCTAATTTTTTATACAGGGGAGATTCTCTAGTGATGGTGGCAAACCTGAGTATTAACTTGGGTAGGACCTTGGATCTGCCAAATTGGTAGAGAAGGTATAATCCTCATATGGAGTTTGCACATGTCGCATGCAACCTAAAATTCAAAGTGAATAGATTAGCAAATCATGTAACTGCCCGGGAGGAAGGGATTTGACCATAAGTTACCATGAATGAGGTGAAATTTAACTTTATAAGCATGCATTGTGATTTCTCCAAGACAAGCTTGGTTGTTTTGAATTGGGAAGAAAACTGGGAAAGATTTCTCTACAATGCAATGGATCACTTAGACTTTGTCTGAAAAGAGCAATTCTCATCCACAGTTTAAGGCCTCTACTGTTAGATGAAGCTGACGACTGGAAAACTTTTAATGATTAAGACAACTGGATGATTTTATGAGTGATCTACATGGACTTTGGAATGATCTCCAACAACATAGAGACCACGAAGCAAGCAATACATAACATTTGCTAGAAATGGGAAGGAGGTGCACAAGATATGGATGAAAGTCAAGTATTCAAATATATTAAAGGATTTTGTGGGAAGCTTGGAGGGATACTATGAAATGGTCCAGGGTTTAGGGTTTGGACAAACTATTGGGGGAGGAAATAGAGGAGGATGATGAAGATTGATTGGAAGACGAATCCCTCTCCCAAGGTCTAATTAACTATCACATCTCAAAATTAAAAAAGATGAAGATTGCCATTTTTGTTTTCTATATGCATACTTGGTGAATTAGTCAGAAACTAAATTTAGTTTTATGCAGAATATCCAGGTGTTTAAGTATACAAAATGTTTTTATAGAGATCATTAATCTTAGGAAAGAACAAAACTTAGCATTTCTCTTGCATAGATACGGCCTTCCAAGTACAATGCTACAAACATCTGATAGGACCATGCCACACTTTATCTCATCAATGTTTGCGAGTGTGATTGAGAATTTGAATTTACGTTGATTGGTGATGGCTAGCTCTACATCCTTGACCAGGCATCCTAGTGAGTACAACTTCTGATGGGACATTGTTTCTAGGCTAAGTTTCTTGATTCGTGTTTTTCAGTTTTTGAGATCAAGTTCTTCTAATTGCTAGAGCCAATAATTGCTGGTATCATAATCTTCTTCACCTATATCGACATCTTGAATTGCGGATTAAATATAGAGTAAGATTCAAGGGTCTTAGCATCTGAATAAATCTTGAAACACAGAGGTCATGGAATGGGCAGACAAAAACAATGAAAATTAAGGTGAATTTTTAAAAATTGAAGTTCACTAGTGATTATTTTAAGGTCAAATGTATTTTTTGAAAGTGTAATGCACACTAGGTAAAATATATAAAAACATGATTTTTTCGTTTTAAATAATGCTTTTATTCAAAAATCTTTTATTGCTTTGTTAGTTTATTTGTGTGCTTGATTTTTCTATTTTCTCAGTCAACCTTTGCATTTGCTTGTAGTAACTATTTGCTAGTTGCTATTTTATTAATAAGTTGACTTCTATTTACCAAGTCCATTAATATTAAAATGATAGTAGGCCAATTGTTTTTTGTTTGTTCAGTCATCAACAATGTATTGTTGACCTTGTTCTGTATTGGCTGAACATTTTACAACCTTAGTTGAATTCATATAATAGTTGATTGAATTCCATTTCGTTCCACAGTGTTGCAGGACTCACCGAAAAATGCGAGTCATCCCTGAAACAACTAATTTGATGGAAAAAATCTCCTGATTTTGAGAAACTTGCTGGACAAAACCCTGAGAGTATAATGAGTCAGTGGTGATTTTTCTGAAAAACTTGCCCGATGGGCTCAATTCTGCCAATAAAACACGATTTTGGGCTTCATATTTTTCACATCAACTTGTTGATTGTGATTCCGTCTGTGAGAACTTTGTTCCAATGTGCTGTTAGAGGAGAACATGGTGTTCAATCTGTGGCAACGGATCTTTTAATTTAAATGAAGAAAATGAGATTTTATGCATTTTTTAATGTTTGCCAAATTTTTGCTGCATTGGCCGTTTTTTTTCCCGAGTCTATGATTTGGGATCCCAGCCAAGTTACCTCAAGTCCGAGTCCTGCACCACAACTTTTATGCTAGTTGATCAAACTTGTACTGGGTTGCATTCTCTTTTTTTATGGATGATCTTTGTTAGTGACTGTTACGTGCTGTATGAAATCATATGGTAGTGGGTTGAACTTTGTGCTGTGTCAGTTGAAGTCCAGCTATGCATCTTTGCTATGGTGTTGGCTGCATTTACCCTGAAAATCTACTTATCGTTCCTGGTTATGTTTCTGCTCTGCATGGCATAGTGTCACTCTGGCGGTGAATACTCTAGATGATCAACACTAAGTCCGAACAAGCATGCTCCTATGTCTAATGTTCATTTAGATTCTTAACTTTGGTAACTGTATTGTGCAATGTGGTAACTCTGTTTTGTATATCAACCAATCCAACACATTTGCTGACTTAATGATTGGTTACATAGCTGACTGACAACAGAAGTGAGAGAAATATAATGAGAAAGAAAGAACTGTCAAATAGTTCACACTTAGTGTATAATATTTTCAGGATAATAGGGTGCTGGTATGTAGAAATAATGCTGTGTTTTCTGTATCTCAAGCATTGCAAGCTATTGCTAATATCACATGAATCATGAATCTAATTCTGTCCAGTGGATTGATCTCAGACAGGTTTGACAGAAGCTGAAGAGAGTACTCCAAGTGATACGCTTGTTCAACTGTTTCAATTCGTCCACATAGAGTAACTTGGGAGTGAAATGGTTGTATTCATTGTTTCTTTATGAGTTTACTCGGATTTATGTTTTCTGTTGGAAGTTGCATTTATCATGGAGGTTTTTTGGTTCATTCAAAGTTGTATTTCTGGTGGAGGTTTTTGTTGTTCATTCAAAGTTGTATTTCTGGTGGGAAGACTTTTTCATTATTTTGCAAGTTATGTGAAACTATACATCATAGTTGGTGAATTTCACATAGATGATTCAGTTCATATTCAATTGAATCAAACTGTTTTATCTGTACAAATAGGCACACGGATGAATAATGTTTATGGATTGAGTAAATTACCTAACAAGTTTCTAGCTTTGATGTGCACAGTTGTTGCTTGAATGGTGAATTGCTTGTTTAGTTTTCAGAAATAAGACCTGATCAAAGTAATTCTTTGAAGCTGTTTCTTAAAATCTGTTCTCTTGTTTAAGATTCCAATTTTTGTTGAAGGCAGTCAGGAAATGTTATTATTGATTAGGTGAAATACAATTGTTTCCTGTGCCTAAAGTTCCAAGTAGGGCTGATGACAATTGATCCTATTAATTGCAATGTGGTGAAATTATGTGTGTTAATCAACTGCTGGATCTACGAACAGGCAATGTTTATTCGTGTGAAGCGTATGAAGACAACCTACTTCATACATTGTGATCCAACTGAAACAGTTTTGGAGATCAAGCAAAAGTTGGAGTCACTTACTGACCATCCAGTAGGCGATCAGTGCTTGATTCTTCTATCAACAGAGCAGGTTCTAGAGGATGCAAAGACCCTGGCACAGCAAAAGGTGATCTCTTTCAGGTTATTGTGGTTGCTTTCAATTATGAAATAGCATAACTATTTGATCCATTCTTGCAAGAAAACTAATAGAGAAAGTCTATGGATTTGCACCAAGTTGTGTAAAAAGTATCTGGAAATTGGATTTTTTATTTTTATTTTTATTTTTCCAAGGTTGGCATTAGATTTATGTACAGTGGCTTGAGTCTATATTTTGCATGTAGACTCCCAGATGACAGCTATCGTTTAAGGTGTTTATTTCTGCTTCTAAGACTATTTATGTTAGCATAAGAACATCCATAATAAGTGGCCTTCTTTGAAATAGCTTTTTGATCAGCCTGTTCAATCTTTTGTCCTTTCTAAGAAGGGAATTTTAACTCTGGGGATGTCATGACGATGTTATTTCATTGGGTTCTGACAAGCTCCATATTTATTGATTCTAATATAATTCATTGGATCAATTGGATTACACAGTCCTTGTCTTGTTCTACGGGAGGATATAAAACTTAAGAGAGTCATAGAGATTAGCTTTGACAAAGTTGAACAATTACTCATTATTTGTCTTGATTTGTATTGTCTCAAATACTATTCATTCGATCGATATTTGAATTCTGTACATTTTTTGTCTTGTTCCTTGGTAGAATATGAAACTTAAGAGGGTCTTAGAATTCAGCATTGACAAAGTTGAACAATTACTCATCACTTGTCTGCTTAATTGTATGCAGGTTGAGAACGATGCTGCTGTTGCATTAACAGTGAGACAAGGTTGTACTTCATCCACTCTATTGTGTTTTCTTGAAGAATTTATTTAATTTTATAATTCTGTCTTTTGTAAATTTGCATATATGTATGTCTGACATATGTCTAATGCTAGTTATGGGCATAGTTATTTACATATATATACCAGGGCATGCTCTTCACTTGTTTTTGGAAGTGTGTCTTAGATCATACTGATGTGTGAATGAAATTAGTAAATTATGAAAGTTTCTAACTTAGAAATATTCTGTCAAACTGTAGTCGATCTCCCTGTTTTAGGAAATCAGGAGTCTGTTCCCCAGCATTTTATGCATTGAGAAATAATGTTGTCAGTATTGCCTTTCCTTGCCTCAACATGCTATGCAATTGAGGAAGTTATATTGAGATTTCTGTTTTTCATTTCTTCCTTATGATCAAAATTGTCAGACTTGGACTTAGCGTTCCCTTCAACTTGGAGTTGATTCGGAAAATTAAAAAATACATAAAATATAAAAAATTATATAGGCAAATATATATTCATTTATGTACATCAATGTAAATACAAACAATTGGACATCCAAAATGAAAGTTTGCTGATTTACATTGCAAAAGGTGTGGATAGGCAAACCGATAATCATATTGAGATATATAAATTTTAAGTTCGGAGATACATAAAATTAGAGTTCTGAAAGAGTAATTGATATACTGGGACATAGTACACAAACACTGAGGCTCTAATTGGCACCCAGAGTCTAAAAATCATCAAACCCTAATCTAGTGAGAAATTCAAGTTGGTGCCAAGTTAGTGCCTAGTCAACTCCAAATCAGCTACAATAACATGCTGCCAGGTGTGATAATTAATGGTATTGGATGTAGCTCATAGAAAACCATTACTTTGCTATAATGTAATAATCAACACCAAATAAAGAAAAGCCCAATGCACATGATCACAAGAACACAAAGATTATAGTGGAGAGACCTCGGAGAAAACTCCTCTACTAAATATAAGCTCAATTTATAAGTGATCTTTTTTGATGATGTTCAAATGAGGCTATGGCCTCCAATATAAGTAGGTAGGTTTTAGTTAGTTGCCCCTAAATCCCCAATTGTGGGACCACAAAGTGTACCCAATTAACCACCAATGTGGTCCTGTTATCGCCTAGCCTAGGAATAACTAAGGAGATCATGTCTCGAGGCCCACAGGTCCTAGACATGGAGTACCGAGAGCCAGATGACTTAAGCATGGCCCCAGAGGGCCCCTCTTTTCTTCAGTGCAGTCCACATATCACCAATAGCAATATCCATCACACCAGCCTGGTCCTGAAGTAGCAGTGAGTCTTGCTCCATGAGGTAATGAGTTCGGGTATCATGGTATGTATGACTCTGATTTTTGAAGCACTTGAACATGTTGTATTGAATCCTTTTTCATTTCATGACGTTTGCTTGAAAATTATGCTCTTTGCCTCGTTCATACCTGGAAGGGTGACACGGTGCCCTAGTAAGTTGATTTCCCTCCATGATGGGTTGCTACTGGGTGGATCCGTGAAACGTCATCGTCCGTTCCCTCCATACTTACCACTTTCCATCTTTATTCCTTCCATCTCCCCTATCCTTGTTTGGGCATTGGGATTGGGTACACTAGGAAGGGTTGTACCTTACCTCATGGGAAGAAAGGGCTAAAGGCCCAGAGGATAAAAGTAGCTGGCAAGAGTTAAAATCCAATTTTGAAACCTTCGAGATGCTTCGCCCAGGGATCCCCAAGAAAGCAGTGAAAAGCTTCTTAGTAAGAAAAGGGGAACCACAAGATAACATAAACACTCAAGGTACTAGTTGATGGATAGGAGGTCTCATCAAGAGCCAACCTATTATGACCATCAGC
This sequence comes from Picea mariana, assembly GCA_032191745.1. NCBI lineage: Eukaryota > Viridiplantae > Streptophyta > Pinopsida > Pinales > Pinaceae > Picea > Picea mariana. The sequence continues at coordinate 42,389 of JASDQU010683163.1, forward strand.
ACGTAGCGGTATGACATTACCTCCTATCTGGTCACCAAACCAAGGTAGTGGCTCTTGGTGGCATAGCCAAGAGAAAGGGGGTCTCATCATGAGCCAACCTTCTCATTTTCGTGAAATGTTTGTGGATAACACTGTCACCTCTTGTCATCAAGCCAGAACAATGGCCCTCAACTATTTCCTTGTAGCACAAGAGAAAAAGATCAAAAGAAATAAAGCTAAGAATAAATGGCAATGAATGGGCTAGGAAACAATTGCATCCATGACAAGGTGCAACTCACCCTCCACAAAGGAACCCACAGGTAAGACTCTACATTTCCCTATTATCACATGCACCCCATGCCCAAATATTTACCCCATGCCACCTCATACACTTACATGACTTGGACTAGACTCCACCTGGGAAACACCCCAAACTTGAGAGAGGTTAGCCCAATAGGACACCCTGAGACCCTCTCCAAACCTAACTTGTCAAATTGCATAACATCTTTGAGCATTTGTTTGGGGTTAAAGGGGGTTTGATGTACATGTTCGGGTAATTTAATTATTAGATGTGATTTACAAGCTATGATCCTTGTGACTTATGAACCCCTGGAGGGCATACTTGTTGTTTCTACAGGAACTTGGTCGATGGACAGGTACACATGAGGGAATGATTAGCTCGGACCTTCATGGGGGCTCAAAGCCCACATATGGATGCTGAAACCCCATCAGATGAATGAAGGAAGTTGCCTTTGGAGGCACTTTGGAAGACCTAAACCTAAGATCTCATGCTCCTCCCACTTGAACATTGGCCTTGGGAGGCCTTGGACGTCATCTCTGTAGCCCTAGACGTCAACTGTTAGCTGGGGTTGTCACCTTGGAGGCATTCATGAGGCTATTAGCACATGTGGGCAAATTTTAGGCCTTCGGAGGCCCAATGTTTCATCTCCTTTGCCCAACGTCCCACACTTGAGGCCCAACGTCACCTTGGAGGGCACGACGTCACCTTTGGAGGCCTATTTAGATGCAAATTGAATTTATTTTGGTAAAAATGTAATTTTTGAGTAAACTAGCCAGGTCGACCTTGATATTTTGACCTAAAATAATTAAAGGTCATAATTTTGGTATAAATAGACATAAAGTGACATTCATTTTCAGCATAACTCATCACACACAATTGGTGGTCTGAAATTTTCGCCTTCTTTAAGGGTTATTGGCTGAAATAACTAGTGCGCACCTGTTGGGAGAGCTTTATGGTGGTGTATTTTGGCATTTTTCATGGTGGAATGGTCTTCAACTAGGGTTTGAGTTGATTATTCTTGGTTAAGTAAGTGGAAAATGTGCATTTTTATTCATGCTATGAATGTTTGTGGTAAAATTTACTTGTTTCATGTCTAAGATTATGAAATTGCTTGTTTAAACCCTAGGGGAGAAACAACAAATGCTTCTTTCTCTCTATAACTATTCTACTAGCTTGATCTTGCTAATTGTACATTTTCTTGAGAGTGATTATTAGAGCCCTAAATTGCTAGCTCTCTAGTAATCTCATTCTTGTCACCAACTAAATTGTCTTTCAAAAAAAAGCTAAGGAAGGAAGGTACGCTAGGGCCTAGAAGTGCCTACTCTCTAGCAAAACCTCCCTTAAAAGGGGCAAATGCTTGAGGCCTTGAAATGCCAACACCTCTTGCATTTACTTCTTCCCTTAGCTAAGCATTATCATTATTTTATTTCCCAAGTAATATTGTTACTGTTATTGACTCCATAAGCCTAAAAGACACTGATTTTTACACTCTTGTGGATGAATGAGACCAAATAAACTTTCAACACATCTTCTTGAAACTTTCACCAACACTAACAGCCATATTACCACTGCTATAATTGCTGTTACATCCCTATTTAGCAGCCTTAATCTGCATACTAACCCCTAAAACTAACCCAGAAATTTGCATTTGCATAGGTGCTATCATCCTAAGGTTTTAGTCCTCCTTTTTCTAGTGTTCTAGGTGCAAAGTTCTGAAGTTGTTTGAGGCTGTTGCTGCTGTTGTAACTGTTGAAAATTCTGAGGTCCTATGAGGCTGCCAACTAAGGTCTGTCCTTGACCTTAGTATGGCTCTAAGTTTCAACTGTTTTGCTGTCCTCTTTTGCTGTTTTAGGACAGCAAGCTGTCATGTACTTTCTGCTCAATGTTTTATAGGTTAAGTGTTCTTTTAAGGTGCCCTTGCAAGTGTTTTCTTGTCACAATATTAGCACATGCAATATAACTTAAAACACATAACACTACTTCTAGATCTTGAAACTCTAAAATGCTGAACTACACTTCTAAACATGCATAAATTTGACACAGGTATTTTTGGTCAACATGAGCCTGGATAAAACCCCCCCGGGGAAAACCAGTTTGGGATATCTGTCTATATAATGTGATTAAAGCAAGAGATACAACATGTAATGAAATACAATGGAACCTGTATACA
>JASDQU010683164.1:26630-68474 GCA_032191745.1 Picea mariana
GGGAAATGAAGTGAAATGGACCACTGAGCCCAGGGCCTCTTTTGACCAAATTAAAAAGGCATTGACTGAGGCCCCTGTGCTTATCAGTCCTGACTATTCCAAAGAGTTACTAATTTTCTCCTTTGCTTCTTTTGATACAGTGGCGACAGTCTTATTGCAGAAAAATGAGGAAGGACATGAGAAACCCATCGCCTTCTTCAGCAGGGCGTTAAGAGATGCAAAGAGAAGATATGAAATCATGGAGAAGTAGGCCTATGCCTTAGTGAAAGCTCTTAAAGCTTTCTATGTCTTGCATTCAAAAGTGACAGCATATGTTCCTTCAGATTCCATGAAGGACATCCTTGTGCAGCCCGACGTAGATGGGAAAAGAGGCTGATGGATCACAAAAATTCTGGAATTTGATTTAGAAATAAAACCCACCAAGTTGGTTAAGGGGCAAGGATTAGAAAAGCTACTGGCTAAATCCAACTGCGAAGCCTTGGGAGTTAGTTTCATCAATACCTGCCTAGGATCTCAGCAAGCTAAATCGCCCAACCAAGGCTCTCAAGATGGCTTATCACTGGCAGAATGTGCCCGGTATCGTGACATTCTGTATTTTCTGCAAGAATTGAAGGCCCCCGATGGAATAGGAAAAATCAAAGCGAGGGCTCTTAAGCTCAAGGCAGTCAGGTATTGCCTCATTGACCAAACCTTGTACTGGAAAGACCCTCTATGGGTATTTATGAGATTCCTGAACCCGCAGGAGGCCCAGAAGGTTATGTTTGATTTTCATAGTGGCCTTTGTGGAGGTCATCATTTCTAGAAGACCACAGCCCACAAGATACTCCGAGCTGGGTATTACTGGCCCACTTTATTCCCCGATGTTTGCAGGGAGATCAGAGCTTGCACCAAATGTTAAAATTTCTCGGGAAAGCAACAACTCAAGTCGCTGCCATTGAAACCCATCGTAGCTTCGACACCTTTTTAGCAGTGGAGGTTGGAATTCATCGGAGAAATTCATCCTCCCTCAAGTGGTTAGCACATATGGATCCTGACTGCAACAGATTATTTCACAAAGTGGATAGAAGCTGTCCCCACCAGAAGCACATCACACAAAGTAATTATCAGCTTCCTGGAGGATATCATAGCCCGATTTGGCTGTCCCAGCAGAATCATTACTGATAATGCTGCTTCTTTCAAATCTGAACCTCTAATTAAGTTCTGTGAGTAGTTCCAGATCTCGCTAATTCACTCCACCCCCTACTATCCTCAGGGAAACTATTTAGCGAAATCCTCTAACAAAAGCCTGATAAAGATCATCAAAAGAGTGTTAGAGGATAACAAAAGAGCCTAGGATTCAAAGTTGAAATTCGCTCTGTGGGCCGATTGTGTCACGATGAAGAAGTCTCTGGGCACTTCGCCATTTCAACTAGTCTACGGAGCAGAGGCAGTTTTCACTACTCAGCTCACCTTACCTGTAGCAAAGCTCTTTCAAGACTACGAGGGAGAAACAGATCATATGATCAGAAGAATTCATCATATAGTGGAAGTGCAGCAGATCAAAGAACAAGTGAGGGACGCATCTTACAGTCATCATCAAAAGATCAAGTAGGCTTTCGACAGAAAGGTCAAGAAAAAGGAGTTCGAGATCGGGGACTTGGTATTTAAGTGGGACGTACCCAGATAGGATAAAGGCAAGCACAGCAAGTTCGACGCCCTCTGGATCGGCCTCTTTAAAATCTCTGAGATTTTCTCCAACAACACATATGGGTTGCAGGATCTAGAGGGTGAAGAGGTATTCAACAGCCCAGTGAATGGGCATTTTATGAAAAAATGTTTTATTTGAGCCTTAGACGGCTCCTCTGTTTGTAAATATTGTCTTTTAGTTCTTGTTTAGTTTCTTTTTGTATGTTTTTGGACTAATAAGTGACTCCGTAGCCCAATAGCAAGGCACTGAAGCTACGGAAGGAGTTCTTAGAGCATCGCAGGGACGACTCTATCCCCCATGGAGCCTAATGTTAGTGATATTTCTTGTCTTTGGACAAGAAATAGAAACAAGACAGCAAAAGTCCCGAATCCCCGAGAGTTAATAGGGACTGTCCATCTAGAAAGGACACATGGCAGGAGATCAGTGTTATCGAGGACGGTCCCGACAGGGAAGCGTCCATCGGAGTTGAAGCCATCGGGATATCGGGGATCCCGGGGACGAGTGATTCGTGCACTTCAAAATTGCGATCCCCAAAACCTCGATGGAAATCTATATGGCTGCGGGCATATGGTAGCGGTCACTTGGACCGGGGCCTAGTCGGAGGGCTAGCACGGAAGGAGCCATCGAGGATCAGAGATTTGCGAGTCTGGAGGACTTGTGAATTGTGACATTGCAAGTGCTGAAACTCTGATAGGAGGGTAAGGCCACGGTCGCAGAGGCATGGTCATATGCGACAAGAGTTAAGCTCAAGAGGGCTCGTGCGCGAAAGGAGATCATCACAAATCAGGGATTGGAGAGGTAAGGAGTTCTCGACAGCAGGAACCGTGAAACCTCGAACCCCGATACAGAGTCGAGGATAACCACGGTCAGGTGCTGAAGGCCGTGAAGGGATTGGAAAGGACATGTGGATCGGGTTGTTGCAGCAGTGATTCCCAAGGGAATCCAAGGAGCTTCTTCGGCTCATAAGAGGGGATTTAAAACGATCCTGAAAGCAGGAAGGCACGGTGATGTCCCAGGTACCAATTCAATGCGGGCAAGATCCTAGTACCTACTGGAGATTAATGAAGAAAAGAGAGGATGGCTCAAAACTCACATCACTCATTTATTGCAGAGTATGGAGATCCCGACCGAAAGTCTACCCGGAAAGGTCCCCTGTACCGGTTCTCTTCAGGAAGGTCACATTGAGTCTTCAACTCGCCAGAGGAACCTGCACACGCCAATTCAACATTCAAAGGGCTCAGCTACCACCCTGGCATGAGCCATGCTGAACTAAAGAGGCGTATTACAGGGGAACAAAGGACAGATTTGATTGAGGAGACGTCACCCTTTGAAATTTTTGAGATGCCTCCACTGGATGAGAGGAGGGGAGGAGTATATGTAGGCAATTTTGACATTTTGTAATGATCGATGGTAGAGCAGGGCTCCCTACTGTAAAGTTTTAACAGATATTCTAGTTTTCTGGGTATGCATTTGTATTTGAGATTTCTTGTTTTATGACAAACAGTTTTCCTATCTCGTCTATGTTTTCCTCTCATACCAGAGAGTTCGTGATTGATTGATTCTTGCGAATCATTGCAGTTGTGTTATGATGAAAGGTTCATTGTTGTATGATTGCATTCTCTGATTTTACGTTTGAATGTAAGATGATATTGCCTTTGAACGATTTCTTCTACAGTTTGTTGGTAACTCGATGTTAGTACTAGACCTCTGCCTTTCTCTTATATAAGTCTTCCACCTGTTTCACCATATACTACAACTCACTGTCTGAAGTTTATATAAGACCTCACTCACCCATGCATGCCTAGCCTAGTTTTGGAGTTGGAACGTTATTGTTTTGAGTTGGCTTCCATTCGTTCACCCCATCTATAAACCATTGTGACATAAAATTGATGGGCGTCGGGCTCTGCTCCTGCTAGCAATCCAGGAGTGACTTCCATCACCAACAGACTAATTATGACTAATAAACAAGGAAAAACCTTAGGAAAAAGAAATCCTAGGTGTGTGTGAAGTAACTCCAACACCTCCCCTAAACATCACTATGGTGAAAATAAAGATTGTGTCCCGACAATGAGGCCATGTTAGGTGCCCAAGTAGAAAAGATACACTTGAAATAATGTGAGGAAAGAGGGAAAACATGGGAACCCCCCCTCCTCAAGGTACAATGTACGTAAAAAGAAGAACTACAGTTGCTAGGCAATTGTGTCCTTCATTCCAAGACAACTTCGCAGAGAATGAAACTTCTTCTCAGTGAAGGTCTTGGTGAAGATGTATGTCGTCTGTTCTTCTAAAGGAAAGAAATGTAAGTCGATGATCCCCTCATGTACTAGGTCCCAGATGTAGTGCATGTGGATCTCGATGTGCTTCGTCCACTACCTTTGAACTGGATCTCTGCAAAACTTCAGAGTGCTTTGGTTGTCACACTAGATGACGATCGACCGATGAAACTGAATGCCCAACTCAGTGAGAAAATTTCGTATCCACATATCTTGAATGGTTATGTTAACTACCCATTTGTACTCTGCCTCAACTGAAGATAGATCAATGACAACTTTCTTATTTCTCGACCAACAGATAGGCCCAGAACCAAGACTTAGTAAGTAACCAGATGTGGACTTGCGATCAATGCTATCATCGGCCCAGTCAGAATGAGTAAACCCGATGACATATAATGTAGATTCTGCTGCATAATGAATCCCAAAAGTGATGTTACCCTGTACGTATCGAAGAATACGCTTTGCATCTTTCCAATGTAGCTCATGCGGCTCCTGCATGAACCTGGAAACTGCGGAAACTGCATATGAGAGGTCTAGTCTAGAGTGTGTGAGATACAACAAGCTCCCCACTAGCTGTTTGTATAGTGTGCTATCAACTAGTGAAGTCTCCCCACCATCCTCAAGTTTGACTCCTGATAGGAAAGGAGTTGGAGCAGACTTGCAGTCTGTCATGTGAAATCTCTCAAGGAGATCTCGTGCATACTTGGCATTAGATAGTTTGATGCCTGTTGCATCCTGACTGATCTTGAGTCCAAGGAAGAAGTGTAGCAGACCCATGTCGATCATCAAAAACCTATCATGTAGAATCCTCTTGATTGCAGCAATCGCTGAAGTAGAGCACCCAGTGATCAAAAAATCATCAACGTACAGAACTAAAAGTAGAAGTGAATCAGTCGTCCTGAGTATGTAGACATTTGGGTCTATTTAAAATGTACAAAGTTGTGTGATAATAGGTAGGAGTCCATCTTGGCACACCATTCCCTCTGAGCCTACTTGAGGCCATAAAGTGACAATCATATGGAATCCATCTTCACTACTGGAGTGAAGGCCTCATCATAGGAAATACCATGAACCTACTGAAATCGTTTGGCAACAAGTCTGGCTTTGTATCTGCTGATCTTTCCATCTGTTGCACTCTTGGTCCTATAGACCCATCTACATTTGACAAGTTTCCTCTCAGAGGAAGAGGAACCAGATCCCAAGTCTGGTTCTCGAGGAGGGAGTTGTACTCCTCCTGCATGGTGGATTCCCAAAAGGGATTTCTAGCAGCCTCACCATAAGACTGTGGATCTGAATACTGAACCAAGAAAATATGACTACAAGGCAATGGTTCAGTGGCAGTGAGTGCAGCATGAGGCTCCTCAAAATTAGATTGAGTCCTCCTAGTATCGGCTAGATCACCAACGAGATCCCCTGCATCCTGAAGAGTAGTCTGTGCTCACTTGGGCCTCTGCTCTGGTTCTGCAACTACATCTGGATGCTCTGACTCTACATCTGACTATACTAACTATGAATCTGAATCATATGAGTCCTCTAAATCAGAACTCTCATCTAAAGAAGAGTTGGAATGTGCATGCTCATCATATCAAATAGGTGGAAGAGTGAAGGTATTTGCATGCAACTATTGAGGTGCATGCGAGACACTATCCTTGAATTGGACACTTCGCTCAATGATGAGCCAGTCCGAGGAAAGGTAAATAAGTCTATATACCTTCACACCATCGAGGTATCCAACAAAAATTCACTTCATGCTCTGTGGATCAAGTGCCTTCCTCTTTTAAGAGGGAATCTAGACCCATGCACGTGAACCAAAAATGAAAAAGTGGGTCACTTTTGGTTTGAGGCCGCTCCAAGCCTCGTGGGGGGTCTTATCCTTGACATATCTATGGGGGAATTTGTTTTGGATGTATGTTGCAGAGTTAAGTGCTTCGGCCCATAGTCTCTGTGGTATAGACTTTGCATGCAGCATGCAAGATACCATCTCCTTTATATATCTATTTTTCTTCTCAACAACTCCATTTTGTTGTGGAGTATAGGGAACTATGTGCTACAACTGAATCCCTGCTTCATGGGAAAGATTGTGGATCTCATGATTCACATACTCTCCCCCATTATTAGTTCAGAGGACTTTGATCTTCTTTCCAGACTGTGTCACAACCAAGGCTTTGAAATCTTTGAGGTGTTGAAAGACCTCAGATTTTTTTCTGAGAAAGTAGATCCAAGTAAACGTGAGAAATCGTAAAAAAAAATGAGAACAAACCTCACTTTTTTGATGGATGGATGTGGAAAAGGACCCATAAGGTCACTGTGGATCAGATATAAAGGTGAAAAATCTCTATGATACTTTCCCTTGTCGAATTTCTCTTGAGGGTGTTTCTCGAAAACACATCCCTTACACACTCCTTTAGAGAAATGGATGCCTGGTAGACCATCAACCAATCTTTGCTTTCTAAGTTGTTTCATGTATCTAAAATTCAAATGTCCAAACCTTTCATGCCATATCCTACTACTTTCATCAACATGAGTAAGCAGTAAAGAAGAATCAGGTTCAATGAATTCAGAAAAATGTATACAATCTAGACTGATGATTTACCTCACCAGTAGAAACCCTGGAGTTGGTTTGCATATCGTATATGTCCACGTAATTTGGTGTGAATATGAATTTCTTTCTGGTACTGGAATTCATCATCTAATACATGGAGAGAAGATTGACAGAAAGTTTGGGAACGTGCAGTGCATTCTCGAAGCTTCCATTGGTGAGTTCAATCCTTCGTTTTCTGGTGAATTTGACAGAAGAGTTGTCCCCCATCAGAATAGGAGGACCTTTGCATGCATCCAATGAAGAATAGATAGCTTATGAGGCATCCATGTGATGTGATTCTCTTGAATCTATGATCCAAGCATCGGGAGAGGAGTTGATTACAATCAAGGCATGGCTAGAATTTTTTTCTTGGAATTCAGATCTTCTGGTTTCTTCTTCTTTGCACCCTCTGGGATGCGATATCCAAGGTTGGTTTGTTGAATTATTTGAGACATCAGATCTATTTGTTTTTCCATGCATGCAAATTCTGAATGGAATCCTTTGTGATAGTACGTGCATTTCTACCCTTTTCTTCCCTTTTCCCCTTTGGATCCAGAAGCATCGGTGAAGGGTTTTGTGTACCCTTCCTTCTTCGAATGTGCATGATATTTAATTTTAGATTTATATTTAGATTTATGATATTTTTGGCTTCCATCATGCACAGTGCTTGCATGCACCCTTGGGCCTTTGATTGTGTCCATGTTGATGAGCTTGGTTTTTTCTTGTGTCAGGGATTCGATAAAGTCCTCAAGAGAAGACATCTTCCAGGTGGCTCCAGAGGTGAATCTGACAGTATGAAATGTAGATACAAATACAAATAATTCAGGACCAATATTGGAGAGAATGGTGAGAACCATTTGTTTCTCATCCTTCGATTTACAACCCTGCAAGCTTTGAGTTACGACAGTAAATCCTTGAATTTTGTAAAGAAATCTTGGATATTATCGAAGATTTTTGGATCCAATGTGAGCATATCCACCTCCAACATGTGTCCCCTCATATAATCCTATTTTCCAAAGAGCCCTTCCAAAGTTTTCTAGGCTTCATTGAGCATCTTATAGGAAGATATATGAAAAACGAGATCGGGAGAAATAAAACTGCAAATTGTTCTGAGTGCCTCATCCATGCGATTTAAGTACTTGGATTTTTCTATGGATGATGTCGGTTTTGTATCTGTATTCAATTTTAACCTGTACAACCCTCTGGTTTGGATATTTATGGATATTTTCTCCTTCCATGCAAAATATTTGTAAGGTGTAAGAATGAATTCTTTTTGCAATTCCATATTTCCGCTATCTTCAATCTTTTGTACCTGCAAAAACTTTTGGTGTAGCTTTTGCTTAGCAGTCCGTCGGATCTGATACCATGTAAATTTGTTGAATATGAACATAATATATCTATCTAAACAATGATACACACATTTGCAAAGAGAATTAGAGAAAGAAGAAGAAGGAGAGAAAAAATGAAAGAATTCTCATTAACCATTATGAATAATGAATAGTTTACACATGATATAATCTGTATAGCTCAATAAGTGCACACTGGAGGTGAACCAATGCACCATAGTGGTGGTATAGAGTGATCTGGACACACACCAATAGTTACGGGAGTGAACTACCACCTAGTCTAGTCTCTCAGGCAGTTACAGGAGTGAACTGCCACCTAGTTGAGTTAACGAGTCAACTAGTCTTCAGTTAACTGACTGAACAAACAGTAGTGAGGAGTTAACTTAGGGAATCAAGGATAATGCGACACTCTGGTGATTATACCAAGGAAATATTGAATTATCATGGTGATGATCCCAATGTTGCATGGTGAAAAAACCAATGCAACATCTAAACTCAACTCAACTAGTCAAACTGAAGTGTCAACTAAAAGAGAATATTCTCTAGGTGGAATATTATCCCCTAAATTATAGGAGACTAGATAATGACTAATTATGACTAATAAACAAGGAATAACCTTAGGAAAAATAAATCCTATGTGTTTGTGAAGTAACTCCAACATTGACACCCCTCCCATACCTGAATCAGGAAAACATTATAAGGTCTTTGAGGATTTGTTTATACTGAAAAGGGGGTTTGATGCACATGTTTGGCTAGTTATTGTATTAAATATACATTACTTGACATGATACTTGTGAATTGTGAACCCTTGGAGGGCTTACCTTTTTTTCTTTGTAGGACCATTCCCACAGGATGTATGCTGGACCCCACATGAGGAAGACCATGGATGATGGATGTTGCACCTAGAGGACACATGATGTTTCCTTTGGAGGAACCTGAAAATTGCTAGAGGGTGAGGTTTCACCCTTGTCCACTTGGATGTTGGCCTTTGGAGCCTTAGGAATTCACCCATTATCCCTTGACGTCACCTTGGAGGGCTATGGTTTGATACATGAGGTAGTTTTAGAGGTGAATTGGCATGAGTATATCATGGTTAGCACATGAGAGAGTGAAATATGGAATTTGAAGGCCAAATGAACTCTTCCTACAGCTTTCATGCCTCACTTCTATCCTTATGTCACCCTAATACAACATGACGTCACACTCTTTAGTGTTTTATTTCATGTAAAAATTCAATTTGTATACTGTAAAGACATGAATTTTCATTGGAGTATTTTGGATGGCTATGTAATACCCCGGTTTTGAGTCCCCAAATTAAATAATGTATTTTTTTATTTTATGAAAGGCCAGAGTGCCCAAACAATTAAAAGAGGCTAGAGTGCCTAAGAAATGAAACATTTGATGATTATTAATAATAAAATACATCACATGCAATATGTGGAAGAAACTGTTGACCATCTTCTCCTTGGATGCTCCTTCGCTAAAGAAGTTTGGCAGACTACCCTCCTGGGAGGGACCCTGACTGACCTTTTCCCCTCAGATATTACTTCCCTGCTAAAATCCTGGACCACCTACTGTCCTTTCACTCTCAAGGCCAAAAATCACCTTAAAATATGTTGGATGACTCTCCCTAAACTCATCCTCTGGAAACTCTGGCTCAAAAGGAATTCACAGATCTTTAGAAACCAAAACTCTACCCCTACCCACGTCTCTATCAAAGCCAAAGCCTTACTGGACAACTGCCTCACCCACCTGTGGCAAAACACCTTACCACAAACTTACTCTTCCCCTGAAGATGAATGGCTCCATAGCCTTGGCCTTGATATTAAATACGCCCCTCCTCTCCCCACCCCTCACAAACTTTCGGAAGTGCACAAGCAGCCCGAGGACTTCAAATATTGGTGACGCATTCAACAGAAACACATTATGTTCTTTGATGGAGCTTCGAAAGGAAACCTAGGGGCGATAGGAGGGGGAGGGGTTATCTATGATCCCATTGAATTCCGAGAACTATTCTATTCCTAGGGGTTAGGAGAAGAAACCAATAACATCGTAGAAGCACTAAGCCTTTGGCAAGGACTCATTCAAGCCTGTAAGCTAGCTATCCAAGACATTATGGTGATAGGAGACTCCCGGATCTTAATCCAAGCTCTGGCCACGAACACGTTGCCAAATCAAATGAACCTTCAGAAAATCACTAAGAAAATCCTATGGCTCTCTCACTCCTTTCATAAAATCAACCTTTTTCACATGCTTAGACAAGTGAATGGTAAAGTAGACCAGGCTACCAAAGCTGCCACCCCCTTGAGCAGGGGCTAACTCTCCATCAATGGACTTCTTATCTTCGACCCTCTCCCTTAATGACATGTGGAGGGCACTCACCTGGACCTCCTGCGACATGGGGAGCACGTTTCTCCCGAGCCTCTCGAAGCGTGGCAGCCCTCAAGCATTACCTCTGTCCGCCCCCCTTCTTGCGCGAAGGTACTTCACTTACCCATTCACATCCCTTCATCACTCCTCGATCATCCTTCACCTCCCGTCACTCATGTTGTTTTTCTCTCAACCCATCCCCCTCCTGCATGGCACTCATGCGAAGAAACCTCCTCTCATGGCACCGCACACTCGAACCAGTGTTAAATACGGGAAGGTGGTGCCCTATTCCTTTCTATCTCGCTCTCTTGTTGCTGCATGGTCTCTTGCTTGGTTGGTGTGTTCAGACCCTCCTCCATCTCGCTCCTGGCCGAATGATTTGGCTTGGTCCCCTATCTGGTTCTTTCTCATTTCCCTTTCACGTACTATGGCTTCCAGCTCCAATTCAGCCTCCCCTCCCAATCCCCCTCCCTCCCTGAAAATTGAAATTCGCAGGCTGACACATACTCTCAACACACATAGAGGTTTCCTACTTCGTCTGGATGAGGAAGGTGGCTGAAGGTTCAAAATGGTGGAAGAAGACCTCATCCAGCTCAGGGAGGAAGTGGTCTAAGTTCTCACTCACACAATACAACAAACTAATAGTAAAATAGCGGAACTAGAGGTGTGAATTGGAAAAATGGAACTCCAAGCTGCAGACTTGAGCCGTCGAACAAGTGCAGGTGTGAAGGCATATTCAAGTGCAAGCTCCATTGCTTCGGATCCAAAGGATTAATTATGGTTTATCTACCTCTCGACTCTATCTCCTATTTGGTTCTCTAGGTTTTTCTTTGTACACAGGAGCACAGTCTCCCTTTGTATTACAGGCAGCCATATTGTAGGTCAGACCTCAGACTGTGTTTAGACTTTTTTGAATTATCAAAAGTAGTGGGAATCTTGGAACTCTATACCAGAGCAAAGCCTTATGTAATCTCGAAGCCCATGCATACAACGCAAGGCCGAATTTTGTAGTTTTTCCATAGTGGTCATACCACTGATATTAATATAAAAACCTCTTTCTTGTGTAAAAAAATAATAATAATAAAATACATCACATGATGCTAGACAGACAAGGAAAATAGATATAAGGGGATATGATTGCATGAGATAGGGGGCTTAAGGAGCTAAGTCATTTTTTACCCACAATTGTTTTAATTGAGAGAAGTGGTTACATGAGCTTCTTGGGGAAGACCATGTAATTGTTGATTTCCTATTAAATATATAAATCCATATTTGGGTTGTTTGTGGGGTTACACACACATTATTCATTTTAATTTCTCTCTCCATTCACTCCTTTCTCATTCATTATTCCACTCATTCTGATCTTGGCTTGGGGGTAAAAGAAGAAAAACAAATTGTTGGAAAACAAGCCATGTTTGTTGGCTATAGAAATGGCTGGTGTATTCCAACCATGAATTGATGCCTACATGTATAAGATGCATTGGTATTTTCTGAATTTTAATCACAGTTGCGAATCCTGAGAGTCCCAACATGAAGATTCTAGACCAGATTCACTGGAGCCCTAGAAAGAAGTGGACAGCCTGAGGAACTATGTGGCAGTGAAGGGGGTCCATGGTGTTTGGGTGGTGAATTCTACGAAGAAGAGGGCTGGTGTATTTTAAATTTTTGTGTGTGAGAAACCACGAGATATTAAGTGATAACTGGTTTGGGGAATCTGAGTGTCGGCTTGCAACCCGTCCTTGTGTATTCATAGCCCCTACTCAGGGGTGAGCTGTTGTTCATATTTGGAACAACAACATCTATTGTTGGGTGGAATGTCCTTGATCTGTAGCTAGTTGGTCATTGAAATTGTTTAAGATAAGTGCTCTATTTCATGGTTTTCTCTGTTGTGTATTTATTTATGCCGCATATTAATTATTATCTCTGAGATATGATGTTTTTATGATATGCTTGTTTGTGGGTTATTAATGTGCATGACATGTTAATATGTAGTTGTAGTTAGCATGAATATTCATGAATTCATGTGTACATTTTGTGCTTCTTTATGTAATTAATGGATATCATAAATGTAATATATCCCAAGAGGGCGAAATTAAAGGCACCCAGGAGGTGGGTATGGTACAAATTAGAGTATAGAGAAAGGAATTTTAAGTTTTTTGACCTAGGTGTGTTACAGATTAGTATCAGAGCCTTAGGTTTACAACATCGGGCCTTGAAGGGTTCTGCTACAAAAATTCTTGCGGTATTTATTGAATTAATTAATGGTTATCAAACAATGTCGAGGTGTAACATTTTCATGATCACCTTGGAAATAGTGCTCGGTTGATCCATCATGTCCCTAACATCCAAGCTAGCTCTTCCCTTCATCATATAAGCCTCTGAGTCAATAGTATTCCCAACAAGAAACCAACGTACAAAAACCATCAATCGATCTTCCAAGTGGGTTATCCATTGTTGATCATGGAATGTGTAAATATCTTCCCCATATGTATGTAGGGAAAGATGAATGAATAGTTTATAAACAAAACCCAAATGTTTGTGACATGTGCGCGAAGCGCAAAGAGTCATTGAACCCTGCATATATGTTCCTTGTGTAATTTTTATCAGGATGTCAAATGCCCAGTCCATATGTCTAGTCAATTCCCCATAATCCTTTTTACTTTGCCAACTGTCAGCCTATGATATTCCCTTGTTACCACATGTTAGTAGACGTTGTGTCAGGTGGGCTAGTGGGCCTCTGTTGGGCTTAGGCATTTGGATGGTCTCCATTAAATAACAACCATTGGATATGAGGGTGGACATATCTCCACCGTTGATCAAAGCAAACTGCGACTGAGCACCTTAACCTTGAGAGAGAATGATCATGGAAGCAAACCCTAGTCCTAATATAAAATCAATGTAGCGTACCTCTCTCCAAATCTAGCACACAAGGCAAAAATCCAAACCATAACCAATAGAAATTCCAATCCTAAACCAAGAATATAGGTTGCAGTAGTTGCAGCTGCAACTACTCTCTAGACTTGTGCACTTACTCAGTTTATGTAGTGTGCACTCTTACATTTATGCAGTTGTGAGCTATGTCCTTAAAATGATCTCTAGTGTCCTATATTTATACTGTTCCCCTTAGCTATTTGGGTTGACTTCTCATTCTGGAGGCTAAACACTCAATATTAAATATTTCCTTTAGCCGACTTGTATTTTAGGGTTATGTTCAATGCTTTAGGGTTTCTTCTTGCTTCCTGGAATATTCTGTTCTTGTCAGGGTTACACGTGGAGGTTAATACCTTCCACAACTACCATAATATCAACACTCCCTCCTAGATAGGGAGGTATTGAAAGCAATGATCTTGAGAACAAACATACCATTCAATCGATAACATCATCATATCCATACAAGCTATCTCATGATTATATCACGAGCACCATCGTCATTATCAATATCATATGATATCATCAAATTCATCATCTCTCGAAGACATACTCCTTTGATTAATCAAGCATGATACTGAATAAGTCACTCACTCCACAGAGTGATGCAAGAACCATTCTTCTAATCCAAACATATGTCCTAGAAGAATAACTATTTCAACAGATGTTGGAAGCCAAGCCATGGGCTACAAGAACTATTCTTCTAATCCAGACATACGTACTAGAAGAATAAATGTCCTGGACCATTTCCCCCCTAGAGAATGTTTGTCCACTAGTACACTGACTATCCATCTTGTTGATACTCATTTTCAACACTACTAATATTCTACACGAAAATCATAACAATGCCATTCAATAGAACACAATTCTGTCTAACCATAGTAGTACACAACTACTATCCAGTGGTACATTACCACACCAAGTAGCACACGACTGCTTAATCAGTGAAAAATAGTCACAACCAGTGGAAAAAATCGACCACAATAGCATACATCTACTGTCCAGAGACATACTGTCTCCATAGAAATCATATCATCTTATATCAACCTGCACAAAAACAATATCATGATATAAAATGAGTCATCTGGGCCATTCTTCCACTCACATCTGTGAGATATCGAAGAGAATCTACCCTTATAAAGTAAAACATTAGCCATGGGCTATCTGGACTATTATTCTCAAGCATAGAAGAATAATTGTCCCTCATTTTTTAGCTTGGACCATTCACCTAACTGGGCCATTCCTCCAACACTAGTCATAGTGAAACCTGGAGAGAATGAGTTTGCCCTAGGGAATTCCTGTCCCTAATTGTTGAACCTGGACCATTCACCTAACTAGGCCATTCGTTTGGCACTAAACATAGTGCAACCTGGATAGAATGAATCTGTCTTAGGGAATGACTGACCGGACCATTTCCTAATGGAAATGACTGTCCTACACCAACCTCCAAAATGAACCAGTCTTCGAAACTGCTCACAACTGTGAACCTTGAAAGAATGACTATCCGACGAGGCAAACCATTCTAATTGAACACTACTCAGAGTGACTGCCAAAAAGAATGACGTTCCTAGACCATTCCCCCACACTAGCCACAAGGGGAATCGTTATCTATGGTACATCAACAATCTATCGAACGTTGACAAAAATGACACCAACTGTGGATTATCCGGCAAACAACTTCAAAAATACTCACCACAAAAATCTAAAAACAATCTATCGAACCATTTTCATTACGAAAATCACTGTTTGATCTTGACCATTTTCCAAACTGGAAAATGCATGTCCGCTAGAAATATAAAACCACTTTCCAAACTGGAAAGGAACTACTCATCCTGAACCATTTTTAGAACCAAAAAATAATTATCCATAAATCAATAACCATCAGTTCTCCCTCCCAACCTGGGAGTGATCTCTTCCTTTTTCAATAAGGAAATCGTCTCCACGATCCCTAGCTTGCAAAATTTTCATCTTGGATAGAGTTTTTACCAAAATATCTGCTCTCTTCTCATCTGTGGAGATATATTGAAGAATGTAATGCTTGATCTCAATGTACTTTGGTTTGTTATGGAACACCAGTTTTCTATGAAGGCTCTGATCATTACAAGATAGCATGGTCAAATTCAACACTTTTGTTTCCTTCTAGCTCATGACTTCATGGCAAGGCTTAAACTGAAACATGTCAAAGTAGCACTTCTTCTATCATCATGAGAGTTTTCCAAGGATTAACAACCCATCATCCCAGACTTCTGAGTAACTATTCTGATACACTATCTTTGTCATAGAAAGTTTTCACCATGCTTCTGTTGTATATGAGATAATGTGCGTCAAGTTGTTTGAATCCATACAAGGTCTTCTTATATCTGCATACATGGGTCTCTTTTTGGTATACCTCAAAGCCTTGAGGTTGCTCTAAATACGTTTCTTCTTCAATTACTCTATTGAGAGGAACATTATTTACATTCATCCGATGTAAACTCCAACCCATGGATATTGCAAAAGATATAATGGCTTATGTAGAGGTATGTATGTTTACTCGAATAATCTATCATCATAGTCTTCTCCTCCTTCTAGAAGAACCTCTAGTTCTGAATCTCACAATGCTTCCATTCATAATCCTTTTTCAAAATTTCTCACATTTATATTTATTAATCATAACTTCCATTTCTTTTGCTTGATTTCTTCTAGTGGGTTGAAACCAAGTTGGTAATCTTGTGATTCTCGATATAATGATTGGTTGTTCTGGATTTTCTTTCTCTCCTGGAATCTTCATGTTCTTCCTCATGTTTATCTTTAGTTCTTGGGTCCATGGATTTTTCTATATATTCCATGCCCTAAAGATTCCAACTTATTCCTTTCATCATAGGATCATGTATGTAGATGGAAAACCAAGGATACTTTAAGGCTTCTTTTCAAAGAAGACTTCTTCTAAAATCAAACTGAACATGTGTTTCTTTCCATGGCTTCTACTTTCAATGGGAACATGGATAGATACTTCATAATCCTCAATGGATCATATTATTTATGATTATCTCTCTCCTAATCCTTTCTTCATGCATGAATGCATTCTCTTCTTTTGGAATTATATAATAATTTCCCTCCATCTAAGAGAGTCCACACTTTCGTCTGCATCGTTATTGCCTTATGCAAAGTGTCACCAGTCTTTTTCTAATTTCCTCTTGATTGATGACTTCTTTCCATCTTAACTTCTTCTGGTTTTCTTCAAGTTTGATTCTGATTTAGGCTTATCTTGCAGTTGTTACTTATGTAATAGCTTCCACATTAATTGTTACCAAGGATTGTCAATGTAATTCATCTTTTCATGTGTATTGTTTGACTTGTAGTCATCATGATAACAATACTTATCTTGTTATTCTTCCTATTATCACTCCAAGAAACTCTCTTAGGTTGTATCTCATAGATTCCTGGTAACTTAACTAATATCTCAATGATTCACTCAAATGGATCAAGTCAGATGACTAAATCAAACCTCACTCACTCAAGACATGCATAAACACACTTAGATTGACAAGGCTTTCAACTACTACTGTTTAGAGAGTTTATAAATAAGTGGATGTGTGGAGAATCCTTACTATACCAGCAGAATCATACAATAAACATATATGAATGGTCAATTACAATAAGTAAACAATGCTTGCAATTCCAACTCATCAATGCAAAGACAGGATGACAACTATCAAGCATTAGACAAGCGTGAATAACATGAATATAACATTCAAGTGCAAGTACATACTAGATAAGAAGATGGGAATCTGAACAAGTAATGGCAAAAGAAGCTTGTATTACTTAATATGAAAATGAGAAGCTTGTATACGAAGTCTGAAAGAGTCTCCAAAGTTGAACCATTAGTTCATCTTCTGTGTTTAACTTTATAGCTTTACAATACAGTTTTTAGATCCTAAAAGAATGGATCAGATATGCTAAAGATAGAAAGTCAAAACTAAATTGCAAAAGATAAGGAATGATACTCAAAATGAGGTCAATTCCACATTTCATGGTCTTCAGATCTTGTAGAATCCGTGTGCAGTGTAAGTAAGATTTCCAAGGTTGTTTGATGACTCTTGAAGGAGAGAAGATTCGAGTTTGATGAATTTGGAATAAATCCTAATTCGTTGTCACCAAAATAGGTACCAAAACCAACTTGAATACCTCTTATAACTCTTTCACACAAAAAGTGGATCTTAGATCTGACTTTATAATCCAATATCTATACTTTAAAAGAGTTTTCGAGCAATTTTGATTAACAAAACTTCGATTTCGGAAAAATTTTACCTTTTCTGTCCAGTGACAGGTTTCGGTGGCTAACTTCGAGAAAAACTAGGTGTCGTAACCACCGAAAGCTATGTTTTCGGTGATTAATGAACAATCATCCTATTCACCTAAACCACCGAAAGTTTAGCTTTCACCAAAATTTCAAAATTGCAAAATTGAAACACCTTGCTGCTTCGATGAGTGTTCAAGGCCTCTTTGATGATGCTGCTCCTCCTCGTACATAACTGGAAACTTTAATTTATTGTGTTGAAGACTGTGGAATATCTACCATTGTTGTAGCTAACTCGGCTAGGGTTTCCAAACCTGTATGATCCTGAGCTGGAGGTTGGGATTCTTTTATCTTTCGCCTCAGAAGTCCAAGCTGCCTGTACAGCTTCGTATTCTCTCTTATCAGCACCATGTTCCCATCCTTGATTATATCATGCTTTTCCTTGAGATTTTGGTTCATGTTATAAAGTTCTACATTTCTTTCAGTCAACCCTACATTTGTCTTTTTAATGACTCTTTCTAAAACTTCCATCTCATAGATCTGCTTCAGAAGTTTATTGATTTTCTGAGTCTTGGATTGTTTAGGTTTGCTTGAAGAAGCTTTTGCTAATGGTTGACTGTGTTCATCTGGAGGAGTTGGTGAGGTAAAGTTGGGATAATCTTCTGCAACTTGCTCAGCCTGTTCATCACCCTGTGTCTCTGCTAATTTCTATTCTGGCTCTGAGTCACTGTATGGTAAGTTCAGAGGGTTATCTCCTTAAACAAGATCCTCAGTCTGCTCACCCTCTTTACCAAACCGTAATTTCCTTTTGGTTCTTTTTCTTTTGGCAGAGGATGATTCTGTTGGATCTCTTGGAGGTGAGATAGCCTTCCTTTTTCTTTGACTGCTCTTAGGAGTGATGGAATTCTTAGCAGCAGACTTCTTCCCCTTTTCATCTTGTTGAAAATTAGTTTGGAGCTCATTCCAAAATAGGAAGTAATTCTAGTCCACTTGTTTCTTCTTCAAGGACTCTTTAACAATGAGTGTAATCAACCCTTGGTGTGACAACCTGCTGGCCACTTTGGTAGGCTTCACCTTGACTTGTCTAGCCATTTTTGTGAGAGATTTGTGCAGGTAGAAGGGTAAATTAATGGGTGAACTACCTGTGAAATGATTCAACAATTTGAAATGGTAGGACATAACCTTGTTATACCTGCCTTCATAGGTGATGTATACAAAAATTGCCTTCAACAGAGCTTTCCATTTGGGCTCAAGAAACGACATTGGTATGTCTTTCTTCCATATGAGATTCTTATGTTGAGGTTGTAAATATGATCTGAACTCAATGTTTGTGGGTATAGTGGTCTTGAACCAACATTCCCTTGTCCTAGGGAGACCAGTAATCTCAGTGAATTCTACTTCATCTACCATGAATTCCTCCTTGCCTATAACAGTTGTCCTCCCATCATATGATAATGCAAATTCTTCAGAGAGTTGTTGGTGAAAGTCTTCAAGCTTCTCACAATATGAGAACACACCAACCAGTTTGAAAAAGTCGACCACCTCAGGGTGTGCCTCTAGATACCACGTTCCATCTAACTCAGACCTGAGAGTTGGCCCAACTTTCAGCATCTGATGAGTTGGTTGACTATTCCTGCAATTTAGCCAAAAACCTGCGAACTGGGAGACAAAACACTTAAATTTTAGAGGACACAGAGGGTGTATGTCGAGTTATAAGGCACAGAGCAGGGATGAATCAGAGTTTGATAAACCAAATCTTCAATAGATTATAATAACAAATGCAGGCTTGATTATAGCTGAGTACTCAACTTAATGCAACAGATATAATTGAACTCAGGCTTGAAAGAATCTAATGCTACCTGAAGACTCGGGACTTCTCGAATTTGGATCACAGATGGATTGGTGACCAACAACAGAACTCGAGCTTCATATGGCGAAATGGTAATTGACTGCAGACTGTGTTTTATAATGAAATCACGGGATTGCACAAAACTTCGGACTTGATTGCTAAATCAATGGATTTGAAAACATGGTTAAGTGGAGTAATTATGAGCAAATCTTCTCGGGACTTGAATTTATGAAAGGCCATGTGCATCAACAATACAGTTAGCCGAAAATCAACTCATAAATTTATGTGTTATGCTGAGCTTTCATGTGAAATGACAAGTGGTGGTTCGAAAGGACTACAGAGCATCAAAACCCCAATCAAGTGTAATGATAGCATCTTGCTTTTCCGATTCCATCAATTTTTGGTGGTTACCATTTGATTATTGTGCCAACTGACAGCTGAAACGTGCGAAATCATGGGGTTTTCTTTTTCCACATAGAAACCTTTTCGGTGGTTAGCTGGGCTTTTGTTTTCCCCTTTTAACTACCGAGAATGAAGGTTTTCGGTGGTTAATGAGCGCTTTTCAGGCCTGCCTAAACCACCGAAACCTGAGATTCTCTCTTTTGCTTGAGAAAACCAAATCAAATGTTTTTTCCAAGTTTATTTACAAAAAATAGACACTCTAAAACACCTAAAGAAATTTAGAAATAGATTTTTGGACCACACTCTTATCACCTAAAAAGAAAAATCTCAATCAATTTATTTGAGGAGATAACACTGGCTTCTATTGGGTATGAACGCCTCCCTGTGAGGTTTCAAGAACCACGGAATCAATGCCTTTCCTGAAAAATAAAACTAAAAACTATCTACTAGTGTTTCCATTGGGCATGGTGTTATTCTGAAAAAAACAAAACTAAAAGTAAAATTACAATGACCAGGCTCCACAGCCTTAGATAAAATAGAGTTTCATAAATCGCTCGTTGACTGGGCTACCGAACATTTCTTCACCTCCCAGACTTTGCAGAATGAAGGTGTTGTTGTTCTGTACTTGAGTTATCATGAAAGGACCGGTCCACAAAGAACCAAATTTGTTGTGTTTTCCTTTATCCTATCTGAGGGCGTCCCATTTTAGAACCCAATCACCAACCTGAAAATTATCTACCTTTGCCTTCCTGTCAAAAGNCAAGCATTCTTCTTACCATATCATTTGACTCAGTTTGCTCTTCCTGAAAAAATTTAGCCACTGGTAAAACAAGCTAAATAGGAAAAATGGCATTAGTTCCATAGACCAATTTGAAGGGAGAGGTTCCTATGGATTTCTTGATAGTTACTCTGTCTGCCCATAGAGTGAACTTTAGTTTAGAGTCCCAATTCTTTTTTTTCTCCTCTAACAACTTTCTGATGATTCTAATTAGACTCTTATTGGATGATTCGGCTAGGACATTACCTTGAGGATAATAGGGGGTAGATTGTACCAATTGGATGCCCATTGATTTACACATATCAACCAATGCATCAACTTTGAAAGTTGTTGCATTATCTGTTACCAACCTTTTGGGGCAACCGAATCTGCTCAGGATGTTTTCATAAAGAAATTTCATGATGACTTGATGAGTGGCGTTCCTGGTGGGAACGACCTCTATCCATTTTGTAAAATAGTCGGTGGCTACTAAGATCCATTTATGTTGACCACTAGATGAAGGATTAATCTCGCCTATAAAATTTAAACCCCACTGCTAAAAAGGGCCATTCACTACAATAGGCCTCAGGGGTAGAGATTTTAACTGTTGTTTTCCTGTGAATCTTTGGCATTTATCGCAAGATTTGATGAAAGTGCACACATCTGAGAAAAGAAGAGGCCAATAGTACCTTGCCCTTAAGATTTTATGAACTGTGGTCTTCCAGTAATGGTGGCCTCCACAAATACTTGAATGAAACTGATGTATAACTTCCACTGACTCTTGTTTGTCTAAACATCTGAGTAGTAAACTAGTGGGGTCCTTCCAATACAAAAGATTATTGTAAATGCAAAATTTGATGGCTCTAAGCTTAAGGGCTCGAGCTTGAGTCATGCTAAGTTCAAGAGGAACCTCCAATTTTTGTAAGAAATGAATAATACCTGAGTACCACTCGCATGAAGACAAATGTTTAGCCACCTGTTGGTTGTTATGTTGTCCTTTTGCTTCCACCTTCGTCTGCAAACTCGTTGAATTTTCCCCAATGAAATTTATGTCCAGTAGCTCATAATTTTCCTGCATCAAAAGCTTGGTAAGGCCTTGGCCTTTTACCAGCTTAGTGGGCTTCACTTCTATGTCAAACTTGATTAACTTTGCAATCCATTTAGCTCTCTTTCCATCAATATCTGGCTAAGTCAAAACATCTTTCATGGAGGGTGAAGGAACATATGTAATAACCTTTGCATGGAGGATATCAATTTTGAAAGATTTTAAAGATTTAATAAGAGCATAGGCTTGTTTTTTAATAGGATCATACCTTAGTTCAACATCTCTGAGTGTTTTGCTAAAAAAGGCCACTGGATGATCCATACTGTCATCATCTTTCTATAACAAGACTACTACCACCGTGTCATAAGAAGCGATGGAAAAAATATAGAAACTCTTGGTGTAATCCAGACTAAGTAGAGTGGGGGATTCCATGATAGCTTGTTTGATATCCTGAAATGAATTTCTTGCATTGTCTATCCATTTTATCTCAGACCCCTTTTTTAGCATACATGTTATGTGTTTTACTAGCTCAGCAAAATTTGGAACAAATCTTCTAACAAAGTTAATCTTACCGAGTAGATATTGGATATCCTTATTTGACCTTGGTAAGGACAACCTCTGAATTGCTTCCACTCGAGCTGGATCAATTTTCACGCCTTCTGCTGAGACAATGTGGCCTAGGAGCTTTCCTTTCCTGAGAGAAAAATGGGACTTTTTGGGATTCAATGAAATTCCAAATTGCCTGCACTTCAAAAAAACTCTTTTTAAATGCTTTAGATGCTCTTCATGACTTCTGGAGTAAACTGCAATGTCATTGAGATAGATGAGGACAAACTTGTCCTTTTCTCCCATGAAAGCTATGTCCGTGGCCCTTTGAAAAGTGGCCCCGACATTCATCAATCCAAATGGCATTTTGGCGTACATGAAGGTACCCCAAGGAGTAGTAAAAGCGGTCTTTTCTTGGTCATCAGGGTGTACAAAAATCTGATTATAACCAGAAAATCCATCCAGGAAAGACATGACAGTAGCCCCTAAAATTCTTTGCAGCAAATGTTCCATCTTAGGTAGGGGATAATTGTCTTTCTTTGAGAATTTATTTAGATTTCTAAAGTCGACACATAACCCGATCTCACCATTTTTCTTTTTCACAATTACTAGATTTGCAATCCATTTAGAGTATCTTAAAGGGATTATGATTTTGGCATCAAGGAGATTTTTTATTTCTCTTTCAATTACAGGAAATAGAAGAGGACTGATTGGTCTGAGTTTCTGTTTGAAAGGGATGGTGTCCTTCTCGAGTGGAATCTTATGTTGAATGACCTCAGGGTCATAAGTTTTCAGCTCACTATATTTCCAAGCAAAAACATCAGAGAATTCTTCCATAATGCTTCAATATTCAGACTTCTGATCAATAGTCAATTCAGCGGACGGGTTTATGAATTTAGGTTGGCTTTGGTTTCTTATGTTGTGCTCATGAACAACATGCTATTTTTCCTTCTTATTCAGCTTGTAGGGGACATCATTATGATCGAATAGCTTTTCAAGAGGTACCAAACCCCAAGGTATATAATTGTTGGGCAGTTGAACAATATCATGCTGACCCAATTTTTGTTTTAGCTTAGGCTTCTGGGATTCCTCAACATTTTGATTTTGCTGGTCGACATGCATATCAGAAAATTCATCTAACACCTGGAGAAATCTATTATGTTCATCATCATCTTCAAAAACTTTCCAGTATTTAATATTGTCGGGCAAAGATGGTCTATATTTGACTTGGATTTCATAATTGAGCCTGGGAGGCATGGGAGGAATAAACAGACTGGCTGAAACAGCAAGGGAATCCGCAAGATGATTCATATCTCTGGGTATATAAGAAATGTCAAAAATGGAAAAAGAATCCCTAATTTTCCAGACCTCATCCCTGTAGGCTTTCAATTTGACATGTTTTGCTTGGAAAGTACTGTTTACTTGTTGTATGATGAGATCTGCATCTCCAAACACCTTTAATCCTTTAATTCCCATCTCCTTATCTGAATTTAATCCCAATAGAAAGGCCTCATACTCTGCTATATTGTTAGTAGTTTTGAAATCAAGCTTAAAAGACAAATGCATAGCCTCCTTCAAAGGAGAAATCAAAACTACACCTGCACTTGTTGAGTCTTTGGTACTGGCACCATCAAAATAAATGGTCCAAATTGGAATACATTTTTCATAGGTTTGCTAACAAGTGGGCTTTACAAGATGCAAAGGATCTGACTTAGAATCATCTATTTGAAGAATACATGAGCCAAAGTCTGTGTCTAAAGCATAGATGGGATGATTTACAGAATTTTTTCCATCACTAATGATGTAGGGAAGTTGATTTTCTCTGTAAAGTCTTTTAAGATCTCCTCCAAACACTGAGACTATAGCATACGAGAGATCCATATGCAAGGTACCCCCCAACCTTTTTCTCCATGAAAATGACAAGAGGAGGCTGAACTTGGGTGGGATATCAGCCACCACAACATCCATTACCATGCTTCTCATTGGCAATTGGGCAAGGTTTATAATAAGATATTTTATGAGGCCGAGGCATCTGACTTTTCTGGAGTCAAAAGAGAAGAGATCATGATATGGTTTAGTAATCTCAAGCCCATGTTCATCCATTACTACTTTAGGCATAAGATTGTGTGACGCTCCTAAATCAAGCAAGCGGTTGTGAAGGATCTTGTCATGGACATTTAGGGATATGTAGAAGGGTGGACAATAGTCATCTCAATATTCTACTATAGGTCCTATAGTTATTGTTGGCTTATCATCTTGTAGGTTTACGAAATCAATAGATGGAGGAGTCTTTGGTTCAAGGGACTTCAGGATAGCAGACTTGAAAATGTCTTTCTTCATAAGTTCGGTCAATGGCATAGGTATTTTTACTTTCTGAATTTCTGATTTGAAATTGAAAGAGTATGATGATTTGTCAGAAGTTTTTACCTCGTTAGAAGGATCTCTAAGGATAGCTTGCTCCTTGACTTGGGGCTACGATTGATTATGTTGCTTCTTTGCAGAAATGGGGGTCTGCTTTATAGGAGCAGCAGGCTGCTTGGCAACAACTTCTTTCTTCTTCACAGGAGCAGCGGGCAATGGTTTGGGAGCAACATTTTTAGATCTTAAATTATAACCTTGTTGATCATCTGTCTGATAGACAGATTCTTCAATACTTACCTCATGAATATCCTGATCCATATGGGATTCTTCATAATCTACTTGTGTCAAAAAGGAGGAATCATTTTCATCACCAAAACAATTTATGTCATCTGCTTCTTCAACTTCATCATGAGGTAGCTCTTGTTCCTCTTCTAGCATTGAATTTTGGAAGGGGGGTCTGATTCTTTGATCATCAGCTACATTATTGTCCCTCTGAAGGATATGGACCTGTTGATTGTTCCTTCTGTAAGGGAAAGCATTGGGATTTCTAGGGACAAAATCATTTGGCTCTTTTATCCTTGCTGGCTGCTAACTCTGAATATTCAATTTTGACATTTCAGATGTCAAGTTGTCCAACATCTTGGCCATATTTTCCATTTTGGTATTAGAAGAAGAAGGGGGCTCAATAGAAAACTTCTTTCTCTCAACTTTTCCTTTGAGTTTCTGAGATGCCATAATATTTGATTTGACCTCGAGAGCAACATCTTGCATTAAAGCAAGTGTGGCTGATCTTCTTTCTCTAAGGATTAAAAAAAAATCTAGATCAAAAGCAGAAGAAAATGTGATCTTTGCTAATTCATCACTTGGCTTGATCTCTGCAGGGATCTTTCCGAACATCCTATTGAATATTTTGATGAAGTCTGAGACCGACTCCCCATTTTCTCTTCTTAGGTTTCCGAATTCAGAAATGTAATATAGGAGGTCTCTTCTTTCTCCCCAGTGTTTTAAGAAAACCTCATCTAATTGCTCAATACCTGTCACTGAATTTGTTGGTAGTTCTTTGAACCACTTCTTGGCTTGGCCATCCAAACTCTACACAAAAAATCTGGTCCACACATCTTCTTCTGAAATATTAATATTTCCAGCATAAGCATAAAAGGATTTTATATGTTCTTCGGCAGTATAATCCCTGGCTCCAGTAAACTTTGGCATATATTTCTGATAATATATGGTTGGCATGGTAGATAAGGGATTGGGCAACATAAGTGGGTCATACCTATTTGCTAAGATTTGTTCCATCTTGGTTAAAGGGACATCCATGGAAATCTTAAAGGTTGATGCAGAGGAAGAATTTTCAGGAGATGAAGGATGAGATGGAATGGTTGAGTTTATAAAAAATGATTGTCTTACTTCACTTTGAGAAAAAATTTCTGAATTGGGTGGAAAATAAGAGGCCTTGTAAAACTGACCGAGCAATAAGGCTAAGCTTTCTTCACCCTTAGAGGAAATATCTTGTAAAATATCTTCGAGAACAGGCAGATTAGTGTGAGTGTAGAAAACACCCTCTATAGGTTTTGTGGGTGAGGAATTCAAAGAAGAAGAAGAAGAGGATTCTTTTTGTTGAGGGGATCCTATAATTACTTCTTTAAGGTTGGATGTGATATCATGTTCAAAAACAGAGTCTGTAACATTAGAGGAAACTGAAGGCTCCTCAACCTTCAATCTTTCTGATACAATTTCAATTTTCTGAGAACTATGAGTTTCAACAACAGGGGATTCAACTAGAGGTTCTTTAGATATGAAAGAATAAGTGTCTATTTGAATACCTAGATTTGATGTCTTTGCAGATCTAGAAGCCTATCTTTGTAAAGATTTTCCCCTACTAATGATCTTCTCAGTGTCTGGAATTGGTGCTTCCAGTGGTCCTTCTTGGTTTGCCCTAGTGTGAGCTCTTTTCAAAGCCAGTTCGTTCCAATGGAGTCACCAGATAGATGGTTACAACACAAATGATGTCCAGGCTTTGTCTATCATCAAAGCTGGATCTATGTCATCTACCAGGGAAGCTGAGCTTCAATCTCTTCTCCCCAGCAATGGTGCCGATTTGTTATCACTCCAGGAAACTCTCTTAGGTTGTATCTCATAGATGCCTGGTAGCTTAACTAATATCTCAATGATTCACTCAAATGGATCAAGTCATATGACTAAATCAAACCTCACTCACTCAAGACATGCATAAACACACTTAGATTGACAAGGATTTCAACTACTACTGTCCAGAGAGTTTGTAAATAAGTGGATGTGTGGAGAATCCTTACTATACCAGCAGAATCATACAATAAACATATATGAATGGTCAATTACAATAAGTAAACAATTCTTGCAATTCCAACTCATCAATGCAAAGACAGGATGATAGCTATCAGGCATTAGACAAATGTGAATAACATGAATATAACATTCAAGTGCAAGTACAGACTAGATAAGAAGATGGGAATCTGAACAAGTAATGGCAAAAGAAGCTTGTATTACTTAATATGAAAATGAGAATCTTGAATACAAAGTCTGAAAGAGTCTCCAAAGTCGAACCATTAGTTCATCTTCTGTATTTAGCTTTATAACTTTACAATACAGTTTTCAGATCCTAAAAGAATGGATAAGATATGCTAAAGATAGAAAGTCAAAACTAAATTGCAAAAGATAAGGAATGATCCTCAAAATGATGTCAATTCCACATTTCATGGTCTTCAGATCTTGTAGAATCTGTGTGTAGTGCAGATAAGCCTTCCAAGGTTGTTTGATGACTCTTGAAGGAGATAAGATTCGAGTTTGCTAAGTTTGGAAAAAATCCTAATTCGTTGCCACCAAAATAGGTACCAAAACGAATTTGAATACCTCTTATAACTCTTTTACACCAAAAGTGGATCTTAGATCTGACTTTATAATTCAATATCTATATTTTAAAAGAATTTTCGAGCAATTTGGATTAACAAAACTTCGATCTGGGAAAACTTTTACCTTTTCTGTCCAGTGACAGGTTTCAGTGGCTAACCTTGAGAAAAACTAGGTGTCGTAACCACTAAAAGATCTTTTTTTCGATGGTTAATGAACAGTCGTCCTGTTCATCTAAACCACCGAAAGTTTAGCTTTCACCAAAATTTCAAAATTGCAAAATTGAAACACCTTGCTGCTTCGATCAGTGTTCAAGGCCTCTTTGATGATGCTGCTCCTCCTCGTATAGAACTGGAAACTTTAATTTGTTGTGTTGAAGACTGTGGTATATCCACCATTGTTGTAGCTAACTCGGCTAGGGTTTCCAAACCTGCATGATCCTGAGATGGAGGTTGGGATTCTTTTATCTTTCACCTCAGAAGTCCAAGCTACCTGTACAGCTTCATATTCTCTCTTATCAGCACCCTGTTCATGTCCTTGATTTTATCATGCTTTTCCTTGAGATTTTGGTTCATGTTATAAAGTTCTGCATTTCTTTCAGTCAACCCTGCATTTGTCTTTTTAATGACTCTTTCTAAAACTTCCATCTCATAGATCTGCTTCATAAGTTTATTGATTTTATGAGTCTTGGATGCTTTAGGTTTTCTTGAAGAATCTTTTGCTAATGGTTGACTCTGTTCATCTGGAGGAGTTGGTGAGGGCAAGTTGGGATAATCTTCTGCAAATTGCTCAGCCTGCTCGTCACCCTGTGTCTCTGCTAACTCCTATTCTGGCTCTAAGTCACTGTATGGTAAGTTTAGAGGGTTATCTCCTTCAGCAAGATCCTCGATCTGCTCACCCTCTTTACCAAACTGTAATTTCCTTTTGGTTTTTTTTCTTTTGGCATAGGATGATTCTGTTGGCTCTCTTGGAGGTGAGATAGCCTTCCTTTTTCTTTGACTGCTCTTAGGGGTGATGGACTTCTTAGCAGAAGACTTCTTCCCCTTTTCATCCTATTGAAAATTAGTTTGGAACTCATTCCAAAATAGGAAGTAATTCCAGTCCACTTGTTTCTTCTTCAAGGACTCTTTAACAATGAGTGTAATCAACCCTTGGTGTGTCAACCTACTGGCCACTTTGGCAGGCTTCACCTTGACTTGTCTGGCCATTTTTGTGAGAGCTTTGTGCAAGTAGAAGGTTAAATTAATGGGTGATCTACCTGTGAAATGATTCAACAGTTTGAAATGGTAGGACATAACCCTATTATACCTGCCTTCACAGGTGATGTGTACAAAAATTGCCTTCAACAGAGCTTGCCATTTAGGCTCAAGAAACGACATTGGTATGTCTTTTCTTATGTTGAGGTTTTAAATATGATCTGAACTCAATGTTTGTGGGTAAATTGGTCTTGAACCAACATTTCCCTGTCCTAGGGAGACCAATAATCTCAATGATGGTTGCTTCGTCTACCATGAATTCCTCCTTGCCTATAACATTTGTCCTCCCATCATATGATAATGCAAATGCTTCATAGAGCTGTTGGTGAAAGTCTTCAAGCTTCTCATAGTATGAGAACATGCCAACCAGTTTGAAAAAGTCAGCCACCTTAGGGTGTGCCTCTAGATACCACGTTCCATCTAACTTAGACCTAAGAGTTGGCCCAACTTTCGGCATCTGATGAGTTGGTTGACTATTCCTGTAATTTAGCCAAAAACCTACGAACTGGGAGACAAAACACTTAAATTTCAGAAGACACAGAGGGTGTATGTCGAGTTATAAGGCACAAAGCAGGGATGTGATGCAGAACGGCCACTCCAAGCATTCCTGCTACTTCCAGGACCTTCCTTTTCCTAGGCCCGAAGAGTTAAAGTACTCTTGAACCCCCTGTCGGGAGTTCTTAATACCCACAGACGTTCTTTGCGATCTCCCTTCTTTAAATCGGGAAAACGGACCTCGTGATATCGCGAGTCCTGCGCTCACAAAATTGGGTCTTGTAAATCCGCGAACCTCGATGACCACTCGCCCGTGGCTTTCTTGCTCCTTCCACTAGCTCCTTCTCCACATGACCTGTCAGCCACGGGACCAAGCCCCTTTTCTCTATCAGAACTTCGAAGTTCATGAATTTTGCAATGTGAAGAATTCACGCCCCTGGGATCTCCGATCCCCGATCTCCGATGCCACCTGTCCCCCTTTACTGCGCTCTGGGGCCCACACGCTAACCAATGGTTACGGAGATATCACCTCTCGTGACCTCGTAAAACTTGACACAAATCTTTGCACTCCCAACATGCGAACTTCCGAGTTCACGATATGCCGATGCCACCTGTTGCAGACTCCCTGCCGTGGTTGACCTTCCGACACCTGTCCTCCACTCAGTGCTGTGACCGCCCGGTTATCGCGTTTTGGAGTTTTGCGATTCCTCCGACAGTGATTCTTACAACAACGAAAATCTCGAAAAACCGATCCCCGATGCACGTGAGGACTAGCCTTCCACGTCACCACTCCTTCCCGCGCTATCGGGTATCGTGAAATCGTGGTTTATCCCTTAGTGATTCCATTGTATGAGAGAACCCCGAAATGCCAAACCCCGACTCTCCAGGATCTCGTGCCACGTATCCCCACTGAGATCAACGATTCTGATCTTCTCAGGAAATCACTAATCGTGATTTCAAGTGTAAGGCTCTTGGCTCCAGAAGCTCCGGTTCTCCGATGAGCCGAGCTTCCTGACTCCCCTGCTCCTTCGACACGTGTCTCACTGAGATTAACGGCTGAGATCCTTTCGGGAAATCGTGGATCGCGATTCCATTCTACAAGAGTCCCACGACCATGAAAACTCCGATATCCCGAACTCCGAACCTCCGGGTCTTCTCTTCTCCTCTAGGCTTAAAACCTGCGCAACATTTCCAAGATCTAACGGCCTACGGGACTTTGTGGCTTCCGTCTGCGAATCCTGACCGTCGATTCTCCTCTGATGATATTTCTCTGAAATGGATAAGTATTTCTTCTCCAAACTTACTCTTCAAGCCTGCGCCTGCTAATTCTGTCTGGCCCTTCTTCTCTAAAACTCTCTGGGCTCTCTTCCAATGATATCATGAAGGTACTCTCCTTCCTGAACTTACTCACTCTGATTCTTCATAGAACCTGTGCGCACCCCTTGCGCTTGATATTCAACCACCTTAAGTGTTGAATACTTCAGACTCTGTGCAACTCCTGCAGCAGCAGTCCTCTATCTCCTTTGCTTAGATTTACAACTAAGGCTTCTCCTTCAACCTGCACCTCACTTGCATGACTGCAACAACCCAAATCAACTCTTGGGCAAATAAGAACAAAAGTTCAGCTACTGAGCCTTCATCGACGCACTCCTTGCAGATGAATTCAACTGCACTCTATGCAGGAATCCCCTGACTCAGACAGAGAAACAATTGAAACTTATCCTCTCTCTCAGGCTTCAGTTTAAAACCTGAAATCACATGCACAACATATACAAAGAAAATGCATAACAAGAACAAACATTCATGAGCACAACATCAACACAGAGAAACAACACCAGCCATGAAAATTGAATCAGAACTTCATTCTATTAATTCAACATCTATACATGGGTGTTCTTCGCACAGTTCTCTGCTTGCTCTTTTTTCTCCTGAATGCTTGATTTTGGCTAATATTACAATGATACAACGAGGGTGTCTATATCCGTTTTCCCTCTCGGACTCTAAAACTGTCTAATCTGGAAATAAAATCCTATCTACATGCATTAAATCTATTAAATGCCTCTTATCTAATTCAGACAAGAGCATATGGCTCGAGGTCTGATACAACATACAAAAGGTGCTCCTTCATATAGGATTCATTTAAGACTTGCACTACAATCCCAAAGCACTTTTCAAAATTTTGGGTTTGTTTATCCAGCTAAACTTTCGCTTGATGTGCTAGCTCGCTTGCTGAGTTGGCGATGCTCCTGCATCATACTCCTCGGCTTGAAAACTTTCATGGGCTCCTGTCCATGAGCTCCTGCATGGTCTGTCCATGCTTTTGAATGAATACTTCTGTCTCCCAGCTGGCATCCTCCACTGGGTGATTCTTCCATTTCACCAGATACTAGAAGTATTGCTTCCGTCTGGTTCTTTTGCTGACTCTTTTGTCTAGTATACACTTCATTTATGGCCTTTCTGCAATCGACATCTGTTTCTGCCACTGGATTTTTGGTTGTTCATCACTTCCAGCTCCTGCTTCCTTAGCCTTATATGGATATAAGTCTGAGACATTGAATGTCGGAGATATTCCGATCTCATCCGGTAATTCAATCTCATAAGCGTTTCCTCCCAATTTCTTTAGGACTCTGCATGGCCCAATTTTCTTCATCTTCAGTTTGTTGTATGTTCCCCTTAAGAACCTTTCCTTCCTTAGATGTGCCAGAACTAGATCACCAACTTCGAACTGAAGTTGTCTTTGATGCTGATCCACTCTGCGCTTATATTCCCGGTTTGACTCCAGCAATCGCCACTTCACCCTGCTGTGAAGTTCTTCCATCGCCTCTGCGAATTCTTCAGCGCTTGCGGTGTTGGTCATTATCTTCTCTGAATCTCTCAGCTCAGATACTCCTCTTGGCTGCCTGCCATATACAATCTCAAATGGAATTTTTCCTGTGCTTCTATTTACTAAGTCATTGTAAGTGAACTCTGCCCGTGGCAACACATTATCCCAGCTGCTGTGGTGCTCTGTCACTAGGATTCTGAGTATGTCTCCCAGACTTCTATTTACAACCTCTGTTTGCCCATCTGTCTGAGGATGATAGGCTGAACTAAACATTAAATTAGTTCCCATTTTCTTCCATAGTGTCCTCCAGAAATGTCCAATGAACTTTGTATCCCTGTCCGATACAATGCTTCTAGGTAACCCATGAAGTCTAACAACCTCCTTGAAGAACGAATTTGCGATATGAGTCGCATCACTGGTCTTCTGGCATGGAATAAAATGTGCCATTTTAGAAAACCTGTCGACCACTACAAAGATTGAATCATGTCCTCTTTGCATCCTCGGTAATCCTAATACAAAATCCATGGTGATTTCATCCCACGGCCTCTCAGGTATGGGTAAGGATTGATAGAATCCCGCATTCTGCTTCCTTCCCTTTGAATGCTGACAAATTCTGCACCTGTCAACAAAATTTCTGACATCGGTTCACATCCTTGGCCAAAAGTATGCTTCGCTCAGCTTTGTGAATGTCTTGTCGTGGCCAAAATGCCCCGCTAATCCACCATTGTGCTTTTCTTTTAGTAGATTCTCCCTCATGGAGCAATTCGGAATGCATAACTGATTTCCTCTGAACAACAGTCCATTCTAGATCATGTAATCCATCCATGGGCTTCTGTCTCTGAGAAATGGATTCTCAGCTGCCTCGTATGCCTCTGCAAAATCTGTATCACCTGCATACATGTCCTTAATATTTTCAAAACCCAAGGTTTTGACTCGGAACTCCTGCAACAACAAACATTTCCTGCTCAAAGCATCAGCCACTTTGTTAGCAGTCCCTAAAATGTGTTTAATTACAAATGTAAAATTCTGCATATACTCTACCCATTTTGCATGTTTCTGATTCAGCTTCTCCTGCTAAGTCACAAACTGTAATGCATGGTTATCACTATACAGAATAAATTCTTTTGGGATCAAGTAATTCCTCCACTTCTTCAATGCCTGTATGATAGCATAAAATTCTTTATCATACGTTGAGTACTTCACTTTTGCATCATCTAGCTTCTCATTGAAGTATGCAATTGGTCTGTCCTCCTGGCTCAAGACCGCTCCTATGGCAAAGCCACTTGCATCACATTTCACTTGGAATACTTTTGCAAAATTCGGCAACACCAAAACCGGTTGTTCAATGATCTTTCGCTTCAACAGATTGAAGCTCTTCTCTGCCTCTTCAGTCCAATGAAAATATTTATGTCTTTTCTTGACTATGTCCATCATTGCTGTGCTAACTCCACTGAAGTTCCTAATGAATTTCCTGTAGAAACTTGCCAATCCGTGGAAACTTCTCACCTAGAAAACATTTCTCAGTGATGGCCAATTTTTAATCACCTCCACTTTACTTGGATCCATCTTCAATTCATTTGCCGATATGAAAAATCCCAAGTAAATGAGTTTTGTCTTCATAAATGAATATTTTCTCATGTTGATCAACAACTTCTCTTGCTATAGTTTCCTCATTACTGCAGCTAAATGCTTCAGATGTTCTTCTTTCATTTTACTGAAAATCAATATGTCATCTAAATAAACAATGACAAACTTACCAATGAATTCTTTTAGCACTTCATTCATCAGCCTCATGATTGTACTCGGTGCATTCGTCAAACCAAACGGCATGACTAGACATTCGTATAACCCTTTGTTGGTTTTGAAGGCTGTCTTCCACTCATCGCCTTCGCTCATGCGAATCTGATGGTATCCACTTTTCAAATCAACCTTTGAAAAAAATTGGGCTCCACTTAGATAGTCCATCAAGTCATCCATCCATGGCAATGGAAACCTGTACCTGATGGTTATCTTGTTGATGGATCTATAATCTGTACACATTCTCCAACCTCCATCCTTCTTTGGACTCAGTACCGTTGGAACAACACATGGACTTAAACTTTCTCTGACCAGTCCTTTATCCAGCAGCTCCTGTACCTGCCTTTTGACTTCCTCATTCTCCTGTGGCGTCAACCTGTACACTGCTTTGTTCGACAAACTAGCTCCTGGTATGAGGTCTATGTGATGGCTCACACTTCTCATCGGTGGCAATGAATGAGGTAATTTGTCTACCACAATATCAGCAAACTCTTCCAAAAGTTCCTGAATTTCCTCCGGCAGATCATCCACTCTTGTGCTGGTCAAAACAACTTTTGGTTTTCTGACCACAAAGAATTGTGGATCTTCCTTCTTCTTCACTTCTGCCAGAAGTTCCTTCCCACTCATGAGAAGTACTCTATTGTTCACTTCCAGTTTCACATCCTTATCTTTTATTGGAAGTAACATGTGTGTTCTCCCATTCTTTTCCAGAGTGTATGTATTCATCTTCCCATCATGAATTACGTTCCTGTCATATTGCCATGGTTTGCCTAGCAATAAATGACATACATCCATAGGAATAACATCACAGAGAATTTTATCATTATATCCTCCTATATTGATGTCCACCAAGCACTGTTTAGTGACACTCACCTAATGTCCCTTCTATAGCCATGAAACTTTGTATGGACTCGGGTGATCAGTCGTTTCCAGCTCTAGTTTCTCCACCATCTCGGCTGAAACGAGATTGTCAGTGCTTCCGCTGTCCACAATAACCTTGCATTTCCTGTCTTTGGTCTTGCATGCGGTTCTGAACAATCTTCTTCTCTGAGTTGTGTCCTCCACCTCCTTCTTGGGTGTTACAAGAACTTTACGCATCATCAATGACCTTCTGTCTTCTGCGTCTTCTGCTTTAGTAGCTCGCCTCTGTGCCTCGACGATGTGAGCTTCTCCTTTATCTGTCTTCCTATTTGGACATCCAACTGCCTTGTGTCCATTCTTCCCACATGTGTAGCATGTGATGATTCCTCCTCCGCCTCTTCCTCTACCTCTGGTACGAGGAAAAGTATTAACATCAGCGTATCCTCCGCTCTGTTCTGCCTGCTGCAATCACTGTTTAGCGTTCTGGCCTTGCTGAGAACTTCCACCTCTTTTCATTTTGGTCTGAGGCTTCTTCCAATCATCTTTAGATTTCTGGAACCTGTCTTGGGCAACTGATTTTCCTCTTGGTTGGCTCTTGCCTCGGCCTCACTGTGCTGGTTTTCGGCTTAACTCTTCCTCTGACTTTAACACCATCTGATACGCATCCTCAACCATTCTGATGGTTTTCATACTCATTTCATCCTGGATATCATATCTTAATCAATTCATATATCTGGCAACTTTTTCATCATCACTCTCCCAATGACCTGCTCTGATAT
The DNA here is from genome assembly GCA_032191745.1 of Picea mariana. Taxonomy (NCBI): domain Eukaryota; kingdom Viridiplantae; phylum Streptophyta; class Pinopsida; order Pinales; family Pinaceae; genus Picea; species Picea mariana. The sequence continues at coordinate 61,956 of JASDQU010683164.1, forward strand.
TGAGCTTGTAGAATTCTTCGGTGTACTCCTTCACTGTCATCAACTTCTGTCTCAGGTTCTGCATTCTCCTAAACAGTGTGATCTGATAATCCCTTGGGATGAACTTTGCCTTCATCTTCGCAATCATTCGATCCCAGCTTTTGATCTTTTGCTTGCCTTTGGAACGTCTATCTGCCTGAAGCTCGTCCCACCACAATGTTGCATGTCCTTTTAATTTCGTGACAACATGTATGACCTTTTTATCCTCTTCGATATATTCATAATCGAAGTAGGTATCAAGAGCTCTAATCCAATCCATAATCTCTTCTTCATCTAGACTTCCATCATAGACTGGAATGTCCATTTTTGTCTTCGAACTCATTCGGGCGATAGCTTTAATCAAATGCTCATTGACTGCATCTTCGGCTGCAAATTCTCCTTGCTGTTCAGCTTCCACTTCGCCTTTAGAGTCACTTAAGTCTCCAGCATTTGCTTTGCGTCTCTGTGCTGCCTCCACATCTTCTAGTCTTGCTCGAAGATCTCTCATTTGCCTTTCCAATTCCGGATTTCCTGTCGGCCTGCCTCTTCTTCTCACCTCCCTATCTTCGGGATCAGGAGATTGTCTCTCCCTTCTCGGTGGCATGGTGAATATTCTTTTCTCCTCTGCTACAGAAAACAGAGAAGTTTCTCTCGCTCTGATACCACTTGATGCAGCACGGCCACTCCAGGCACGCCTGCTACTGCCAGGACCTTTCTTTTCTCAGGCCCGAAGAGTTAAAGTACTCTTCAAACCCCTTTCGGGAGTTCTTAATACTTACAGACATTCTTTGCGATCTCCCTTCTTTAAATCGGGAAATCGGACCTCGCGATATCGCGAGTCCTGTGCTCACGAAATCGGGTCTTATAAATCCCCAAACCCCAATGACCACTCGCCCGTAGCTTTCTTTCTCCTTCCACTAGCTCCTTCTCTACACGATTTGTCAGCCACGAGACCAAGCCCCTTTTCTCTATCGAAACTTCGGAGTTCGTGAATTTTGCAATGCAAAGAATTCACGCCCCTGGGATCTCCGATCCCCGATCTCCGATGCCACCTATCCCCCTTTACTGCACTCTAGGGCCCACACGCTAACCAATGGTTACGGAGATATCGCCTCTCGCGACCTCGTAAACCTTGATGCAAATCTTTGCACTCCCAACACGCGAACTTCCGAGTTCACGATATGCTGATGCCACCTGTTGTGGACTCCCTGCCGTGGTTGACCTTCTGACACCTATCCTCTACTCAGCGTTGTGACTAATTGGTTATCATGTTTCGGAGTTTTGCAATTCCTCCGACAGTGATTCTTACAACAACGAAAATCCCGAAAAGCTGATCCCCGATGCACATGAGGACTAGCCTTCCACGTCACCACTCCTTCCCGCGCTATCGGGTATCGCGAAATTGTGGTTTATCCTACAGCGATTCTGATGTATGCGAGAACCCCGAAATGCCGAACCCCGACTCTCCGGGATCTCGCACCACATATCCCCGCTGAGATCAACGGCTCTGATATTCTCAGGAAATCGCTAATCGTGATTTCAAGTGAAAGGCTCTTGGCTCCAGAAGCTCCAGTTCTTCGATGAGCCGAGCTTCCTGACTCCCCTACTCCTTCGACACGTGTCTCACCGAGATTAACGCCTGAGATCCTTTCGGAAAATCACGGATCGCGATTCCATTCTACAAGAGTCCCACGACCATGGAATCTCCGATATCCCAAACTCCGAACCTCCGGGTCTTCTCTTCTCCTCCAGGATTAAAACCTGTGTAACTTTTCCGAGATCTAACAGCCTACGGGACTTTGCCGCTTCCGTCTGCAAATCCTGACCATCGATTCTCCTCTGATGATATTTCTCTGAAATGACTAAGTATTTCTTCTCCAGACTTACTCTTCAAGCCTGCGCCTGCTAATCTTGTCTGGCCCTTCTTTGCTAAAAATATCTGGGCTCTCTTCAAATGATATCACGAAGGTACTCTCCCTCCTGAACTTACTCACTCTGATTCTTCAAGGAGCCTGTGCGCACCCCTTGCGCTTGATATTCAACCACCTTAAGTGTTGAATACTTCAGACTCTATGCAACTCCTGCAGCAGCAGTCCTCTATCTCCTTTGCTCAGATTTACAACTGAGGCTTCTCCTTTAGCCTGCACCTCACTTGCATGGCTGCAACAACCCAAATCAACTCCTGGGCAATAAGAACAAAAGTTCAGCTACTGAGCCTTCATCGACGCACTCCATGCAGATGAATTCAATTGCACTCTATGTAGGAATCCCCTGACTCAGACAGAGAAACAATTGAAACTTATCCTCTCTCTCAGACTTCAGTTTAAAACCTGAAATCACATGCACAACATATACAAAGCAAATGCATAACAAGAACAAACATTCATGAGCACAACATCAACACAGAGAAACAACACCAGCCATGAAAATTGAATCAGAACTTCATTCTATTAATTCAACATCTATACATGGGTGTTCTTCACACAGTTCTCTGCTTGCTTTCTTTTCTCCTGAATGCTTGATTATGGCTAATATTACAATGATACAACGAGGGTGTCTATATCCATTTCCCCTCTCGGACTCTAAAACTGTCTAATCTGGAAATAAAATCCTATCTACCTGCATTAAATCTATTAAATGCCTCTTATCTAATTTAGACAAGAGCATATGGCTCGAGGTCTGATACAACATACAAAAGGCGCTCCTTCATAAAGGATTCATTTAAGACTTGCACTACAATCCCAAAGCACTTTTCAAAATTTTGGGTTTGTTTATCCAGCTGAACTTTCGCTTGATGTGTTGGCTCTCTTGCTGAGTTGGCGATGCTCCTGCATCAGGATGACTCAGAGTTTGATTAACCAAATCTTCAATAGATTCTAATAACAAATGCAGGCTTGATTATAGCTGAGAACTCAACTTAATGCAACAGATATAATTGAACTCGGGCTTGAAAGAATCTAATGCTACCTGAAGACTCGGGCCTTCTCGAATTTGGATCGCAAATGGATTGGTTACCAGCAACAAAACTCGAGATTCATATGGCAAGACGGTAAATGACTGTAGACTAGGTTTGATAATGAAATCACGGGATTGCACAAAACTTCGGACTTGATTACTAAATCAATGGATTTGAAAACATGGTTAAGTGGAGTCATTATGAGCAAATCTTATCGAGACTTGAAGTTATGAAAGGCCATGTGCATCAACAATACAGTTAGCGGAAAATCAACTCATAAATTTATGTGTTATGCCGAGATTTCATGTGAAATGACAAGTGGTGGTTCGAAAGGACTACAGAGCATCAAAACCCCAATCAAGTGTAATGATAGCATCTTACCTTACCAATTCCATCAATTTTCGGTGGTTACCATTTGATGATTGCGCCAAATGACAGCCAAAATGTGCAAAAGCACAAGATTTTATTTTTCCACGTAGAAACCTTTTTGGCGGTTAACTGGGCTTTTGTTTTTCCCTTTTAACTACCAAGAACGAAGGATTTCGGTGGTTAATGAGCACTTTTCAGGCCCGCCTAAACCATCGAAACCTGAGATTCTCTCTTTTTCTTGACAAAACAAAATCAAATGTTTTTTTCAAGTTTATTTACAGAAAATAGACTCTCTAACACACCTAAAGAAATTTAGAAATAGATTTTTGGACCACACTCTTATCACCTAAAAAGCAAAATATCAATCAATTTATTTGAGGAGATAACACTTCCATAGGTATTGTTTTACTTGAACATCTTATCTTCTAAGAAATAGATATGCAAGATATGTACAAAAACTATGTAAACATGGTATGTACAAGAACTATGAAGAATATTGTTACCTTGTTTAGAAGAAGGAGTCTATTTTATCCAGCTTGGCCTTGTTTGAGGGTTCCCCTTCTTTGACAACTAATTCTTCGTGTGTTTCCTTCCTTTTATTTAATTCGGGACAATGATTCTTGTAGTGACCATATTTTCGATAGTTGAAGCATTGCATTTTTGACATATCTTTCTCTTAATTTGATTTCTTCCTTGAGTCAAACTTCTTCTTATTCCCGAATTTCTTGAACTTTGTTGTGTAGCCTTGATCATCATCTTTCCTTTGGAATTTATCTTTAGCGCTTATCCTTGATTCTTCTTGTGCACAACAAGTCCAAAGTTCTTCAAATGTGGGATACTCCTTCCTTGTGTTCATGCTTGCGGAAAATGCATCCCATTTATTGGGAAGACCATTGAGTACTATATTTACCAGTTCCTTCTCTGAAATGATTTCTTCAATATCTTGTAGTTGATCTCTTAATTGATATATTCTCACAAAGTATGATGTTATGCTGTCATCATCATTCATTTTCATGTCACAGAGCTCATTCTTCAGACTCATTACTTGTCCAATGTTTCTAACTGAGAAGAGGTTAGTTAAGGCATCATACATCTTCTTAGATGAGTCAAGATGAGAGATGTAGGGTATCAAGTGGTGTTTTACAGAGTCCACTATGATACTCATGGAATTGATGTCACTTTCCTTGAACTTCTCTATAATTTCAATGTTGTGAGGTTCCTTCTCTTTTCCTTCTTCAATCCATGGTTCCACAATCTTTCCTTTCACAATATCCAACACTTTATTCTTGGAAAGGATGAGATTAATCCTTGTCTTCCATTCTCTGAAGTTAGAAGCCCCTTCTAACTTATTTTATGACTTCATAGAGTAAGTCATGACTTCTTTGACTTGGTCAACCTTTGACTTTGACCAAAAACTCAAACTTGGCGTCTTAGCTTGCTGAGAGTACCAGGAGGTGCACTGGGTTAGGGTGCACTAGGATATCCATAAATTAGGTCAATCTCTTCACTTAAGGTGCCTCAACAAGAAGGTTAGGGTTTCATTGTTGCAACAAAAACTGATTGCAACTGCAACTGTAACTGAGCAAATCCTCCCAATCTATCTTCCAACGGTTAGACTATCCAAACATAGTGTGGGCCCATAACTTGTTAGAAAAACAGGTGTAATCATTTAACCATAGACAATATAACAATATTGTCACCCAACCATAGGCCGGAGCCACCTCAAGTACCTTAACCTTGACAGAGAATTATTCTGGAAGCAAACCCTAGGCCTAATAGCCAATCAGTGTAGCGTACCTCTCTCCAGAGCTATCACACAAGGAAGAAAGTCCAAACCATAACCAATAGAAAATCCAAACCTAAACCAAGAATACAGGTTGCAGTAGGTGCAACTGCAACTACTCTCTAGACTTGCACACTGTCTCAGTTTCTACAGTGCACACTCTTACATTTCTGCAGTTGCGAGATGTGTCCTTAAAATGAGCTCTAGAATCCTGTATTTATATTGTTTATCCTTACTTGTTTAGGCCGACTTCTCATTCTGGAGGCTAAACACTCAATATTAAATATTTCCTTTAGCCGACTTGTCTTCTAGGGTTATGTACAATGTTTTAGGGTTTCTTCTTACTTCCCAGAATATCCTATTCTTTTCAAGGTTACACGTGGAGGTTAATACCTCTTGCAACTACCATAATATCAACAAACTTTAGGAATGGGGTCTTCATTTATAAATATTCCCGACCCTTTTAAGCTCAAAGATTTACTGAGTATGTTATATTTATGGTTAGTACAACTCAATTTGACAAGGATCAACCTATCTTTATGTTCAATTATTTTTCCAAGCCTCTTTTCTTTTATGAGGTAAATTGTTTCAATTAGTGATTTATTTTTTAGTTCTTCGTTTACTATTGCTAGTTCATCCTCCTCTTGTTGTTCTTTTATACAAAAAGTTATGAGGTTCGGGCTCTTTCATTGTTCTCATGATCCAATTAGATTAACTTATTCATTTCCTCTTTGATGAGTTTGATATTCAATTTGTTTTCCAAACTATTTAAGGCCAAATTGCTAGTTAGTTTTTCTTTTATCTCTTTAATCCTATCTCTCAAGTTGCGATTTTCTTCAACCTCTCCTTCTTGAATTGATTGTTTTTGTTCTAATTTATAAATACAATCCAAGTGCTCAATGTTTAACCAAAGAGTTTAGAGATATCGTAAAGTTTAAATACAAATTCACATCACCATAGAGTTTGCAAAACCACATAGTTCAGAGAGTTCAAAACCTCAAAGTTATATATATAGAATGTACCTGGAATATTATGTACAAATGTGCACTGAGAGGTCGACAATTCCACGGTCTACCTTGTTATTCCCCGTTTGTACATAGCCATTATACTAAAAACAAAATATGTACATATAAAAGAAGAAAAGAACCCTCAAACTTAACAATACATAAACAATAATGCAAACTTTGAGAAAATAATGTAGAGTTTAGAACAAACTTCGATTTGATATTGGTTTTTATATAACTGTGATTCAATTTTGAATTTATCTGAATTGCAATCAACGTTTAACTTTAGAAGGTGATGAGTTGTAACTAACCGAGCTAAGAAAACCAATAAGCTTTTAACATGAAAGAACCGAAAATTTATTTTCAGGTTATTTAATAGTTAAAATTAA
>JASDQU010683165.1:6902-17054 GCA_032191745.1 Picea mariana
GGGACACTACCCTGGCGTGGTGACCAGTGGTGGCAATATTACCCATAAGCATTTCACGGAAATGAGAAGGTTGGCTCGTCATGAGACCCCCTTTCTCTTGGCTATGCCACCAAGAGCCACTACCCTGGCGTGGTGACCAACTGCTGGTAGTGTCATACCGCTACATGCCCCTGGACCTAATAGGCTGGCTCGTGATGAGACCCCCTATCCTCTAACTAGGTCTTTTTTTATTAGTTTTTATGGGTCCCTTTGTTTCTTGCTGAGAAGATTTTTACTGCTTTCTCGGGGATCCCTAGGTGAAGCATCTCAAGGTTTCATTCTTTGGCTTCTATCTTTTTTACCAACTATTTTTACCCTCTGGGCCTTTAACCCCTTCTTCCCACAGGGTAATGTACAACCCTTAAATATTTGGCCAACCCAATGCCCGAACCAATGTAATGGGATGGATGAGCAGGAGAAAAATGGAAAGTGGTAAGTATGGTGGGAGCGGACGATGGCTTCTCATGAATCCCCCCAGTGGAAAATCAAAACCTATGGGCGCAAGCTTGCTAGGGCATCATGTCATTCCCCCCAGATATGGTCAAGTGGATAGGTATAAGATCCAAGCACCCGTTAGAAACAAAAAGAATCAAATGCACATATTCAAAGGTTTTGAGGATCAAAGTGACACATACCATGATACCTGGATTCATTACCTCATGGAGCAAAATCCACTTCTGCTACAGGACTAGGTCGAGGTGATGGATGTTGCTACTGCTGACAAAGTGGAGGCGCTGAAGAAATAAAAATATGGGCCCTCCAGGGCAATGCTCAAGTCGATCTGTCTCTTGGTACTCCATGTCTAGGACCTGTGGGCCTCGAGACATAATCTCCTCAGTTATCCCTAAACTGGGGATAACAGGGACATAAAGTGAAACTATGGAAACTTTAAGTAAAGTGGGTTTTGAGTTGAGATTTACTTGAGATGATCTCAACCATTGACCTAGGATGAGATGGGATGATCTAATCCACCCATTTATTAGGTTTCTTCATGCATCCTTAAGGAGGGCGCAAAGGGAAAAGGAGGCTCATTCATTCACTCATTTGTTCACTTGGAGAGTTTGAGAGAGAGCATGGGCATGAGGTTTAAGGCTATGGTTGAGGAAATCTTGGGTGCTTCTATCCATAGAGGCAACCAACAAACTTAGGTCCTCAGTTATTTAGTGGAGAGGTTCTTTCTTGGAGGAGGGAGCACTTGGTGAGAAGGGCGCATCATTAGCAGGGAGAACTTTCAGAGCTTAGATTGCAGTGAGGTCTATTTCAGAGGGAGGCTACATCTTAGTATCATAGTACTATGAGAGGGTTTATCCATCAGAACTTCCAGTTGGCAGAGAGCTCCAGTTTAGTGGTCTTGACAACATTTATGGAGGGCACACCTTCCCAGGGCGCACTTGCTTCAGTTGGGCTTGTGTTGCAGCTTGGATCAAGATGCTATTGTATCAGGTTCTTCTATATATTATACATGTTGTATTCCACCTTCTATTCTCCCTATATATACACTTATATTCCAAACTGGTTTACCTCGAGGGGGTATTATCCAAGGTCATATTGACCAAAAATACATGTGTTCATTTTCATGTATGTTAGAGTTTAGAACTACATTATTTTCAGCAGTAAAGATCTCTAGGTGTGTTACATATATTTTGGTATGCATGTGCTAACCTTTGGTGAAAAAAACTACATGTTAGAGCACCTAAATGGCCCATGTAACCATAACAAATCAGCGAAGAAGTTAATGAACAGTTTTCTGTCCTAAAACAACAACAAAACATTGTTAAATAGTTGAAACTTAGAACCAACTTGAGGTCAAAGACAGACCTAGTTGGCAGCTTGATAGGACCTGGAAAATCTTCATGGTATCAGAGCTTGGTGGCTGATTTTTGCTGAGTTTTGGACAGCCTATAAGTGGACTGTTTTAGACACCTTTTGGGCAGATTTTGTGGACAGCCATTGACCGAGTTCAGTGGCAGCTTGTTGGCATATTTTTGTAGAGGGTTGTAGAACAGTTTGTGGACTTTTTCGTTAGTCTCTTTTCACACCTACGTGGTAGGAGTGAGGATGATTTTTCACGACCTCTTTTCACACCTATATTGCTAGGAGTGAGGTCGACATTTGTTTGCCTCTTTTCACACCTGTGTTGATAATAGTCAGGCAACGTTCATTTGCAATTGGAGCATCAGTTTGAGTGCAGTCGATAGCGATGTCAGCATCTTAGATGCGTGTGGAGGATAGGCTAGCTGGAGTTAGCAACTGGTTGCCTTGGAAGGCTAGGATCATCTTTGTCTTGGAAGACCTCGAACTATGGGATATAGTTCAGGCAGTTGTTCCTGTTCCCGCTACTACTGCTCCCATCTTGTTAGTAGAATTCAGGAAGAGGAACAACAAGGCAAAGAGGACGATATGTGATGCAGTGCGGGATCATATCATTCCCCACTTGACTGGGAAAGCTTATGCATTTGAGATGTGGGAATCTCTATGTAAGCTTTATGAGAGCTCTAATGAGAACCGAAATATGGTTCTCCATGATCGATTCAAGGGAATTTGCATGCTCAAGAGTGAGTCAGTGACTCTTTCCTTGGTCGATACACCCAGATCAGAGACGAGCTTGGAGCCGTTGGAGAGGTGGTGGACCCAGATTCTATGGTGAGGAAAGCCTTAAACAACTTTACCAAACCATGGGGTCCATTCGTTCGTGGCATTATTTCCAGGGAGGTCATGCCCACATGGGAGAGGATGTGGGATGAGTTCGTTCAGGAGGAGACTAGACTTGTAGCAGATGATTTTGGACAACATCAGCAACAGACAATGCAGGGTGATGAGGATCTTGCTCCTTGGACAAAGGGAAAGAAGAAGGTCGGCAAGGTCCCAAGTTTTGGGCCCCGCCATAGGGAGGAGAGATGGGTCACTATGCAGGACAGTGTCCCAAGAAGAAGAAGTTGCAGGATGTTTCAACAGCGACAAAAGAGGAGCTTGAGTTTGATGAACAATTTGCAAGAGAGTGTGCATTTGCAACTACTTTGTTTGTTGTTACGCCATCCAACATCAGATGGGGAGATAGAGTTGAGGAGGACCTACTAACTCATAGTAGTGATTCAGAGGGAGCTCAGACTCAAGTTTCATTGACACCATCATTAGGGGTGACTATTCCACCCGGGACAACTTCAGTTTTAGAGTTGCCGAGACAGAGGGTTACTGCGTAAGATGACATCCTGCAATGTGTGAGGCCTATATGCCTTCACCCATCCTCTCAAGGGCTCTATGAGTCCCTGTGTGAATAACATGATCAACCTGGGCTCTGATATATCTGTCGTTGCCACTACTACCCACTGAAACTCCATGATGAATGCCTCTATTGTGCTAGTTTGTCTCAACTAGGCAAGATCCCTGAAGTGGATCTCGGGATCCCTCCTGTCAAACCTGTCCATGAGTCTCTCTGTGAACTCCTTGTAGGAGGTGATGTGACTATGTCCCAACGTCACCAATCAATTGTGCCACCACTCATGTGCCTCACCCTCCAAGTGTAGGGTAGCGAAACCGATGGCCTCTGTCTCGGTCATTTGGTTGAGCTTGTTGTATGTGTCTAGCTTTTGTACCCAAACTCTGGCGGTGCATTTGGACGATCAGTCAAAAGAAGGTATGGTGATTTTACCAACTTTTTGAATGAAATCAATGCTATGCCCCCACTGCTACTGCTGTCCTCCTCTATGGCTCTCTAGGGCGATTCCTGAGTTTGAGTCCACAATAATCAACCAGGGTCATGTCCTGATGGAAGTCATAGCTCGATGCTTCATACTCCCTCCTATACTCTGCAATGTCCTCTGCCTGAGTGGGCGGCCTTTGGAAACTAGGGAACAATGGCCTAGGAATCCTACTCGAAGAGGTGTATGTGCAAGTAGTAGACTGGGGTCTACTACCTACCCCTGAGTTCCCTTGTGCTGCATGTGGGGCTTGTGTGCCCGGGGTGCCCACTATAGCCAATCTATCATCCATCTGTGCCAAGGACTGCATCATGGCCTGCTGACTGACTACCAGATTGTTGAGTACCTGCATGAAGGCTGCCTTTGGGTCCATGGGGGTCTTACCACTGCCCTCTGGTTTCTCATATCTGTCTCCTAACATCCTCTCTACCTCATGCTCAACCTCTCGCTCTTCCCTTCTCTCTGCTTCCTTCTGTGCCTCTTCCTCTTCCTCTGAGCTGGGAGGAAAAGGAGGAAACTCGGGTCTAGGTCTTCCCTCCTTGCGTCTGTTATAAGTGACATATTCGTCACCTACGTGCTCATGACCCCCTAGGTCCTCTGCTGCACTCATCGTCTTTAGTCACAGGCTGGCAGGACTGAAGCTCTGATACCACTGTAATGTTCCTGACTTGGCTAGTCTAGGAAACTTTGCTAATGTGTGTGTAGGATTAATTGTTTACATCATATAAACGAGCATTCAAATAATAATGGCGACAAAAGACTGCAACGCTTATATTATGAAATATCTGTGGAGTACAAATGTCGAATGCAGTTGAATAAAATAAATCACTCGGCTAGATCAATGAAAAAAGGATCTTAACCGAAATACAATAGAAACTAAAACAATAATACTCGATACCCGAAGAATGTTGTGGAGTGCAATGGATTAGATGAAGAACTGTTGCGGATATGACAGTTCATACGACAACTACTACAAGTTTGGAAAATTCACCCTGGTGGCTATACCTCTCAAAAATGATTGGAAACTGTCCCAAACAATGCTCCCTACTCTGCCTCACAATCTTGGTGACTCTCCAAACCTCAACTAGTGTATTTGGTCCCCGGATAGACCCCCCTGGGGGAAATGCGCCCCATTTTCTCTGGAAAACTGCGCCCTACTGATTCCACCGTCGGAATCGGCTGATGCGTGTCTCAAACTGATCGCCCAGGTCTACTATGAAATGGTTCGGAAGGATTTCCCTGGATCTAAATTGATGATCGCTCGGGAACCCCGAATGTGTCCTCCCCAAGTGTCGCACTCCCAATCTCTGGAAAGTCCACCCTAGATGATTCCTCTGTCAGAATCTGACAAGGAACCATGAAAAATATGCACCTTTCCTTCCTCTCAATTGGGTCAAAGGAGAATCTTTCAACTCTCACTCAAAGGGACAAGTCGATCCAATGAACCTCCTCAGAAGTTGTGCCCTCACCCTGAATGAGTGCACCCTTGTTGTTGCAACCTGCAAAAATAGTTGAAGATCGATGGAAGATATCTGTGACCTCCCCGGTGACTAGGGTGTGTCTCTCAACACCGAAATCAACCACTGGTGTATTCCTCCTGGAATCTATTGAGCTACCTCTCTTGACATCGTCTCTCTCCTCAATGACAAGTCAAAATCTACATAATGATGACTTAGGTCACTGAACTTTCTCTTATAGCTGCCCGAAACCCTAATTCATTGTTGACTTCTACTTTTAGCTCGTCTCTTCTATTTTTAGCTCAAATTGGCTTAAAAGTGCTTTTAGCCACTTTTAGCTCAATATCACTTTCTGAATATAACACCTTTGACTGGAGTAACCTCTAGTAACCATGTTTACCCCTTTCTGACCTTGGCTATAATCTAACAGGGCAGTTTAGACCATTAAGCCTCCTCTCTGAAGTTCCTATTTGGAAAGGGACATTACACCTTGTCAATCGGAGGGGGACATTACACACTTGAGCTTGACAGACAGCCTAAAAAGAAGAAGAACATTAAAAGTTATTTTCCACCTTCCCCCAACTCTATTACTGACTCTCAACCAACTCAAATTCAACCCACCTTAGATAACCATTGGAAGAAGGAATACAAAGCATATTCTTTTGAATACATTGCTAGATGGTGGTATGATGTCGATATCCCCTGCAATGCTTTCTACTCGCCTTATTACCAACCTATGTGGGATTCTGTTGTTGCTGCGGGAAAGGGCTTCAAAGGCCCTAGTATGTATGAATTGAGGGGTTCTCTTTTGGAAAAAGGGGTTCTCTCCATAGATGAATATTTGAAGGATTTCAAAGATTCATAGGCCAGAACAAGTTGTAGCATCATGTCATATGGGTGGACTAATGGAAAGAACAACACAATCATAAACTTCCTTGTCTCTTTCCCTCAAGGAATTATGTTTTTGAAATCGATTGATGCATCTGATAAGGTGAAAGATGGAAACTTGTTATTTGATATTTTGGATGATGTTGTTGGGATAGTGGGGGTGGAAAATGTTGTTCATGTCATTACATATAATGCCTCTTGTTATCGCACAAGTTCTAGGTTGGGAAAATCCTGACCCAATCACAAAGCAAGTGCTATAACTATAAGACACTACACCCAATGTCACCTCGATGTAGGTCCCGCACTTGGGGGGTGACTAAGGTCACCCCTGGGAGGCGATCCCAGAGACCCTAGGGGAAAGGAAAGAATAAAGGAAAAGGTAATGGAGAAGCCCCTAGAATTCGGTACACTAAGTGGAAAAGAGGAAAAGGGAGATGCCTTGCTAACCAAGTAATGTTGCCCCAAAGGATGTGTTGCTTTACCCGATGATTGTACCTGCGTGAGACACAAGAAAAAACCAAATGCAAAGCAATATATCAAGTGGAACATCAAGTTAATCTTTTTGTCCCTATTTTGCAGCAGTTATATCGGCAATAGATTATATCCAAATAAACAAGTAAAAGGTCTAGACTAGTTAGCAATGCCAGCAATAAAACTAGTAACTAATGTGAACCGAAAATAACACTTCAATACTGAATAAAGATGGCTGTCATAAAAGTAAATTTCTGTAGCAATTTATCAGCCTTATGGCTGTATTATTTAAAGAAGTACAACAGAAAATATGACCATCAAAAAGTGCCAGAAGCTATCCCAATAGATGCACCTAGGTTAGCAGGTTAAACTAGAAAAGTTAGAGGGTTAGTCTAGGGTTAGTTTGTAAGATATTAGTGGCTAGGGTTAGAGTTTTCTGCAGCCTAATGGCTGTAGGAAACAAGTTAGTACAACAATAATACTTTGTGGGAGAAAGAGGACGCCCCAAGGGAGGAAGAATCCCCAAGGAATCAAGACCATTATCCAAAAGAGAGAGATTTAAAACTTGAAGAAATCACGTTTTCCAAGACAATAATTTTGTTTCTCCCATGCAATAATAAATGACTAGTGCTCTGAATAATTGGATTAATGGGGTCATGCAAAGAAAGATCTAGAGAAGCTACCTCCTTGGGGATGTAAATCCTCTTACTCCCCAAGGCAAGTTTCTCTAGCTAGGGTTTGAGCTAAGACACTGTCATGCATGGTGCATTTACTCAATTTCTCTCATATGAGCCCACTTAGCCTATTTAAACTAGTGTATGAAAGTAAAGAGAGCAAGAAGGTAGAGTGATTCTTGTGCGTCCCTTGAAAAATTAAAATAAAAAATTAGTTGCTTAACCCATTATAACTAGTGAGGTCAATGGCTATTTGTTTCCTACATGTTCACTGATTTCGTTATACAAAATAAATGCAATTAAACCATGAAAAAGTAAGGGAGAGGAATCCTCCCATAATGTGCTTCTAAAGGGCCATGGAAGGTGCACTATGAGGTCTTATGGAAGCATCTCTACAAAAGAAACACACAAGGAGGTCTTGTGGGTGGAGTATGTGCAAGGAAAGATCGAGGAAATAGGTCATGTGCAAGAGTGTGTTGAACCCTGTCAAATTCTGAGGGAGCCTATGCAAAAGGCGTGACATGAACTCAACTCAACACACAAGAAAAAAGGGCATTAACTAACTACCACTAACGATCCCAACTATCTAACCTGGAGCATGCGCAATGGAAGCTCGAGGAAGGAAGCTACAATAGGTCAATTGCAAGAGTGTGTTGAGCCATTTCAAGTTCTTAAGAATACTATGTGAAAGGTGTGGCATGAACTTGACTCAACACACCAACGAAAAGGATGTTCATTGACTACCACTAATCCTCCAAACTATCTAACTTATCACTAAGTGGGAGTGTAAAAAGTTTAATTACACTCCCTGTTTGCAAGATAGAGCATTTCCATGAAGTGCACTCAATGACCACACAAGCTCAGAGAAAAATTAAATACACACAAAAACTCAAAGTTAAGCTACAAAGGTTCCAAGAATGTTAAGCTAAAAAGGTTCCAAGCATTAACTATAAGGGACAATCCCAAGGATCCAATGATGAATGTGGAGTCAATGACCACACAAATTCGGAGAAAAAATTAAATACGCACCAAAAATTGAAATTAAGCTACAAAGGTTTGAAACATGTTATGCTACAAAGATTCAGTCCAAAGGATGCAATTATGAATCTTGAGTCAATAACCACAAAAGCTCAAAGAAAAAATTAAATACACATAAAAAATAAAGTTAAACTACAAAGATTCCAAACTTTAACTATAAGAGACCATGCCAAGGATGTGACCATGAATGTTACCAATGTTAAGTCGATAATTTAAATTTTGTAGTTTTGTGGATTTTCAAAACAAATTTTGGACACAATTCTATCACATGGATGAAGCAAGGCATTTATTGAAACTAATTTTGATAATCGAGGAAACAAGACTAGTAGGATTTCCTATATACACTCCAATGATTATTATTGATCATTATTTGTTAAAACCCCAAACATGTCATACATGATAGCTTTATCTTTATAAAAAAATTTATTATAAAATGAACTTCATGAAATTTCAATATATATAAATAATCTCCATCCAAACTTAATATTATTTTAAAAATAAAACTTTCCTATATAAATAATCCCTTTCCAAACTTAAAATTATTTTAAAAATGAAACATTCCTTTATATAATAATCCCTATCCAAACTTTAAAATTATTTTTAAAATAGAGTTTATACAATTACATTACATTAAGATTATCAAGAAAGAAATTCAACTTCGGATGATCTCCAAAAATTAATCAAACAAAAATTTTATAAACTTGGATAAACCAAAAAAAAAAAAGAGTATAACATTTTATATTCTATTCACCTAAAAAATAGGCACAAACAGATTTTAATGTTAAGAAATCTATTATCTTATAATCTTATCAACTCCGTAAACTAAAAAAATTAATCTTATCATCTTCATACACTAAAAATAGTATTTTATGATATCTTAACAGAAGGGAGAGAAAGGATTTGACAAAGGAATCATCGTACCTTTCACTACCAAACCCTATCTCTTATTGGAAGGCTCAACTTCGACCCTTCGACCCTGCCCAACACATGCCCTCTTCACCGATTTTCTCATTCTCATCCATTGCGTATTTGTTCTCCATACCTAGTGACACTGGCAACAAACTTAATCCTTACATTAAGGAAACCTAAGATGGTATGTGTAGGCTGTTATTAACGAAGAGACTTCTATGTGATGTTGTATCAGCTAATGTACTCTCTAATATAAATCTCACTAGTAAATGGCAGTCTGTACCTACCTACCTGTCTCCATCTCCATGAATTCAACCCGCCAGAGGCTTGTACAACCACATCACACGTAATGTGAACGGTGGAATAACTGATGTAATCTTCATTGTTTTTTCGTTCTCCTCCACCACATCTCATGTGCGTAACCTGCATGTAAATTCCTCAAACCATAAAGGCCTTCCTCAAACCATAAAGGCCTTTTTCAAACCGAGTCTATCCGGTCAATCCATGAATGCCTTCATTTTAACAAAAATATAACATAAAAGAACATACTCTGAAGTTAATTATTGAGTTGATGGGCAGCAGAGTAATTTAAGAAATGAAAAAGATAAAATCACATTTCTTCAAATATCTATTCAGTGAGGATGACTTCCACTATTTCATTATCCAAACCTGGGCAATAGGTTCTAATAGTCTATGTTACTTCACTAGACCCATGCCAGTGGAGGACCAACCCAACCACTCTCTCAAAAAGATGAATAAATGTAGTATCCAACTTTAAAATTTCTTTATTTTGCTATTAAGCATCTCCTAATTATATTTACAATACAATCACATAATGTTCAAGATGTATTATCAAGCCTTGAAAAAAGAAATGCACCCCTGGGACGTGCACACAACGTATGGGTTCATAAAAACAAACTTAGTATGAAGATTAAACATCCATTAATGTTAAGAAATCTATTATCTTATAATCTTATC
>JASDQU010683167.1:4463-23313 GCA_032191745.1 Picea mariana
TGTCTCCCTGTCCTTCACTCTCTTTTTCTTCCCCTCTCCCCCTCTCACACTCTCTTTCTTCCTCTCTCTGCAACCCCCCTCCCTACATCACAAGGAAATAAATGGCCTTGAACTAGACATGTCAAGACCTAGACCTAAATCTATAGATAGCAAGACCTAGACATGGCAAGACCTGGAGCATGACCTAGACCTAGTAGATGACCACGACGTATACCATGACATAGACCTAGACCATGACCTAGACCACTACATAGAGATAAAGCTAGATTTAGACGATGACCTAGAGATTTATGTAGACCATTACCTAGACCACGATAAATAGCTAGAGCTAGATTTAGACGATGACCTAGAGCTTGACATAGACTATGACCTAGACCCCCCTAGATCAATATAACCCTAGGCATAACTTATACTCAACCCTTAACCCCCTCTACACTCGAACCATGATTGCACAATGCGTATAGATTTTGTACAACCCTTGCACCCACATCACCCACATCTTGGTCCTATAACCATTGCTCTATCCTTGAAAACACTTTCAATCCTAACCCCCTAGGCCTCAGTTGTCCCCATACCCATATACATATTTATTCTTAAATATGTTTGGTCTATAATAAATGATATATATGTTGCATTAAGAGTGCACACACGCTCTTGTGACTTCAATGAGTTGTAGTTGTTGGTCGTTTATGCTCAATAGGAATGTGTGCGCTTTAGTGTGCACGTGTTATAGGAACGCGTGCATGTTCTTGCTAGGAATATTTTGGTGCCAATCACACTCCACTACCTCATCTATATCAAGACCGACAAACAATACACGACATATTCACAAAACAATAACACACACATACATGTTTTTCTTATTTTAGTCTTTTTGTTTGATTCATAGAGAGTTGTGTTATTTCCAGACCATTCTAGGAATATTTGGAAGACAAATTTGTCCAAGTTCAATTGGAATTTTTTTTTTATCTTCTTGTGTCTTCTTGGAATTGGAAGAAAAATTTGTCCAAGTGCAATTGCAATTGTTGTTTATATCTTCTTGTGTCTTCTTGGAATTGGAAGACAAATTTATCCAAGTGCAATTGGAATTGTTGTTTGTATATTCTTGGAATTGGAAGACAAATTTGTCCAAGTGCAATTGGAATTGTTTTTGTATCTTATTGTGTCTTCTTGGAATTGGAAGACAAATGTTTCCAAGTGAAATTGGAATTGTTGTTTGTCTCTTATTGTGTCTTCTTGGAATTGGAAAACAAATTTGTCCAAGTGAAATTGGAATTATTGTTTGTATCTTCTTGTGTCTTCTTGGTTGTGCCTTATTACATAATATAAAGAAAAATTTGTGGTGGGGTATTTTGAAGCCAATTTTTCTCTTTAAACATGGGGAACCGACAGATTCGAGAAACAAAGTCCTTGAAAAAAGAGAAATTGATTGAAAAGGAAGAATAAGAAAGATAAAATGCAAAGTTATGTATGTCAAAGCGTAGGCTTTCAAAAGAGGGAAATCCAATTTCTAGTGGAATAGATGTCATTATTGTTTCTCCTCCATCACCCGAAAGAAAATGTAAGAGTTCATTAGAGAGAAATCCATCCAGTATATCTTCAAGACAACTTTTTATGGATGACCAGATGATGTAGGATTTGCTTGGAGCCGATTATACAATGGATGAAATTAGAGAAGCAACTGGTCTACAACATTGTGGTGAAGATGTTCCTGTGGTGCAATCTCTTGTTGGGCAGTCAAATGTTCCAGAAACTAGTCAATCGCATGTCCACTCTCCTCCTAGAGTTGATCTTCCAATGATTTAAGGGGAAAGAAATGAAACATTGTTAACTCCACAACAGAGAGGACAAGAGTGCCAAAATAGGGGTTCATCGTCCCTACCTAGATTGAGTATTGTGCGGCGAAGAACTCCTAAACGCATTCAAGTCAATGAAAGTGGTCTAGAATCACTTGAAGGTAAGTTACCTAATCATACTATTCATTATTACTCTTATAAAATCATTAAAGAATATTTTGAACCAAAATCTGATGTTGTTAAATGTCAATTATTTTTATCTTTATTAATTGTTCCTCAAGGGTTCTTAATATAACAAACCCTTCATCAATTTGAGTGTTTACATTGGGTGGTTGTGGTGGGTTGGGGTTTTGATCTTCTTCGTTTTCTTCTAAGCAAATTACATTGTCTTGGGGTTCCATTATATTATATATGATGCAATTTAAAATCCATGGCATGTAAATTAGGTTGGTTTTTAATTAAAATACAATTTATTTTTTTTAAATTAGACTCTTGGGAGAAAAATACTAAATTGTAAATGACTAAATTGGGTTAAAAATAAGATAAATCAAGCATACCTGGACATGGTAGCAATATACTCCTATCATTTCTCCTCTATAGATCCTCTCTCTTTGCTCAATGAGATTCAAAACACGAGTGCAATTTGTTCACAATGAGCACAAATCGCGCTCGCGCCCCTTTAAAAAGTTTAACAGAACAAAAGTGCATTCAGTCCTAGGAACATGCACACATTCTTAGGAACATGTGCACGTTCCTGCCACTAAACCTACGTGGAAAGCCTCGTGGAGGTTCGACCACTTCCAAACCTATATGTTTAGGAACGTGTGCATGTTCCTAAGAACACACACGTGTTCGTGCGAGAGTGCGTTCTTGCTGACCCACTTGCCACTTTTTTCGGCCATGAAATTATTGCACTCACCCGTAAGTCCTCTTACATTTATTGCATTTACACTAGGCCTTATTTATTAAAAGTGGCCTTTATACATAACAATACTTATCTACCTTTTTTCTCCTTGTCTAGCTCCCTAGGTGCCCCATATTATCCCCCCTAACTACACTACAAAATAAGGCTTCCAAGCCAAAATACATGCCCTCTCTAAGGTTTCTTTAGCATTAGAGTTGGATATGGATTCCATTAGAATTTTTACACACCAAGGATGGGTTGCAAGGCTCAGTGAATCATCAAGAAATGAAAATAAGTGCCTTGGTATATTCTTCAATCCTCTCAAGCTCAAGAGTCTTGAATGAGTCCTTGAAAAAATACATGAGTCTTTTATAGGGGTTCTTTACAAGCCTCTAATTAGGATATGAGCACCATGAGTAGGATTTGTGCATTGGAAATGGTTCTTAAGGAATAAACATGGTCAAGTGGAGAAATAAGGGCCTCAATACCCGATTGAACCTTCTCAAGCTCAAGTCCCATTCACAACACCTAGAAATTGCAACATGAGCCCTCAGTAAGGGTACTTTGGCCTAATAGTTGGGTATGGGCACCATGAGTAGATTTTCAACACCTTGAATTTTCCCAAGGTCAAACCAACATTAATGGAGGGGGGATAAGGCCCTTATGCCATGAAAAAATCTTCTCAAAATCAAGCACTGTGAAAAATAACACAAAACCATATCTCTCTAGGGAGATTTGGCATTCAAGTTGGCTATGGACACCATTAGGGGGGTTTGTGCATCATGAATGGTTCGTGGAGCCTCAACCATCATAAAAGATTTAAAACATAAGTGTTAGGATATTATTGAATCTTCTTGATCTCAATAGCTTAAAATAAGTCCTCAAACCAAGATATAAGAACTTTGTAGAGGTTCTTTGGCCTCCAAGTGGGATACAAGCACTATGAGTAGTTTTTTTTGCATTGGAAATGTGTCTTAAGGAATATATACATAGTTGGGGGGGGGGTGGGTATCCTTAAGCTCTAATTGAAACTTCTTGAGCTCAAGCACCATGCACAACACTTTATAAACCATGACATGAGCACTCTAAAGGGAATCTTTGGTATCTAAGTTGAATATTGTCACCATTTCAAAGTTTAGGGCATCATGGATGGGTCTTGAGTCCTCAACCATAGTTGAGGGAGTAAAAAAAGTGCCTCAAGCCTTAAGGCTTATTTATAATTCTCAAGCACCTTGGAAAAGTCTTTGAACCACCAAATATGACCTCTGTAGTGTATCATTGACTTCTAAGTAGGATATGGGTTCCATTATTAGGTTAGTTATGAACCAAGAATGGGTCTAAAGGTATAACTAGGTTAGGGGAGGAATACAATAGCATTGTTCCCTAAATAAAAATTCCCATGCTTAAGCACCATGGAATAACCTACAACCCACAAAACATTCCCTCCTTTACAGATATTTCAACTATGAGTGGTTTACTAGGGAAAACTATAATGTTTTTAGTAACTCTGATGGGTCTTTTGGTTTTCGCAATGGTTAGGAAAGGATAACAATGCAATAAGGAATTTAACTAAGCTTTTCAGGCTCAAGTGTCATGAAAGATGCATTAAAACACCACATATGACCTTTTATGGGATCTTTGGCCTTTGAGTGGGATATGGTCAACATTAGTTGGTTTTCAAGATTAGTGATGGGTCTAGGGGCTGAAACCATGGTMARAAACAAAATCARKGGAATTATGTARWAAACMAAACCTTCTTSRCCTCARWWATTGTGAACAAGGCCTCCAACCATGGTSCATGCCTTGTATATGGGGTMTTTCACCTTTGAGTGGTATTCTAAGCCCCACTAGGTAAATTTGCAMAAAGGRRATGGKTCTAAGGGCMTTGAMTATGGTTSRGAGAGGAAGATAGGTCTTATYCCCTTAAAAGAAGGTTTTAATACTAAATATTTTATTTCCAAACAAGTTAGGGTGAGGGAGTTTTACATGGTAATATTTTAAATGTAAAATAATTCATGTATATTCACCCGAGTTAAAAATATAAATGAAATTGTCCATTTTCCTCTACATGTTGGATGATTTGGTTGCTTTGGTTTTAGCTTGGGAGTGATGAAATTGGTGGTTACAACTGCATAAACAAAAACACACTCATTTTTCCAGCTCCCAATCGTTTTTATATATGGTTCACATATTCATTACCAATGGAACTACAAAACTCTTGTAGATCCTTGTATGCATATTCCAAATATATAATTTTGAAAGAAAAAAAAAATCTATTTTTTTATTAAAAATTATTTTTACATATATTATAATTATAAAATACATAGGTCTTTTGTTTTTATTATAACTATTTCATTGCCTCTCTCATGTGGAAAACCAATTATGTGGTGCACAAATATAGATGGATAAACTCAACCTTAATGCTTGACCTCATAATTTTAGGCCTTCACTAACATTATTAATTTCAAAAATAAATCTAAAATTAAAATTAAAAAAATATGCAAAAATAGTGGCYTAGAAGTACTAGTTGTTATTTACAACTTAAAGAAATTCCTTCATTTAGATATTAAACTGGTGTCTTAATGTGAACATATGCATTATATTTTAGGGGATAAGTAACACAACACTATTAGAAGAACATGATTTATTTGAGTTCTACACATTTTCCATAAACAAAATTTATATATTTGGAAATCTAATCCAATTTCCTAATTTTCATCTTTTTGCAGGATATTCTAATAAATTGTGCATGTACCTCTACTAATTCCTACTAAATGGTGATCTTGCAACATTATGGATGCGTGATATTTTCAAGTTCTGAACACCATCAATTTCCTCCTATTACCTTTCATTTGACTTTGAAATAGTAGGCAACCCTTTTCCATCCTTAATTAATAAGAATAGTTCACCATATATATGTGCATTATGAGTACCTTCTGAAAGGAAGTATCTTATTGGATGGGTAACTTGAAATATTTAGCCATTGTATCCATAGAAGGTTGCTTATCCTTAATTTGGTTGACTTTTTTTCCTTATTGATTTTTTTTCTAGATTTGGTTATTCTACTACAATTATTTCTTCCACATTTTGTTATTCTAATAGTTTTTCCTTAACTACCTTCTTTCTTCTTCCTTGCTGTTTTGGAATCATGTATATATACTTACATGTCACTCATTACCCTTTTAGAAGAATGTATATATACTTACATGTCACTCATTTTATTTGAATGACATAGCACATTAAATACATTATTTTAAAATCATTTTAACATAGCACATTAAATATATTATTTTAAAATTAAAATAATTTCTTGACCACAACCTATTTCAATGATTTGAGGTGAAATTATCCTTTCAAAGCATGAAATGTCTCCATCTTGATCTGAGCTGCATTTTTCCTAAATTTCCATAAGGCTTATTACTCCTTTTGAAGAGCAATTGCAATGCTAGATCCAAGTCAAAATACATTTACCAAAGGAAATTAAGGATGAGTCAAAACCCATTAAAAAGTAAATAAGGATGAGTCAAAACCCAAGGATTAAAAATTCTATACTCAAAAGGTAAATTGAAAGTTTCGAAAGGTGGCCTCATTGGTCAAAACTAAAACATTGAAACATAAAATCAATAGGAAGAGTAGACAAGAGGGGCACAACTTGAAGATGAAGAAACTTGGTGGAAATTTAACACATGCCCTTACATTCTTCTAATATTACAAGTAGAAAACATCCCTTACATTCTTATAATATTACAAGTAGAAAACATGTGCACTCAATCATATATTATAAGTAGAAAACATGTGCACTCAATCAAGTGCTTAGTAGTTATAAATCTTATAAATCTGGTAATAAAGGAGGAGTCAAAATACATTTACCAAAGGAAATTAAAGATGAGTCAAAACCCATTAAAAAGTAAATAAGGATGAGTCAAAACCCTAGGATTAAAAATTCTATACTCAAAAGGTAAATTGAAAGTTTCTAAAGGTGGCCTCATTGGTCAAAACTAAAACATTGAAACATAAAATCAATAGAAAGAGTAGACAAGAGGGGCACAACTTGAAGATGAGGAAACTTGGTGGAAATTTAACACATGCCCTTACATTCTTTTAATATTACAAGTAGAAACATCCCTTACATTCTTTTACATTCTTTTAATATTACAAGTAGAAAACATGTGCACTCAATCATATATTATAAGTAGAAAACATGTGCACTCAATCAAGTGCTTAGTAGTTATAAATCTTATAAATCTGGTAATAAAGGAGGATTGAAATGTATCTTTAAATTGTACAAAGTGGAAATTAAGAGAAAGAGGGAGTCTTAGTTTGAAAAGTCAATAACATGATGCTCTATTTAACATGATGCTCTATTTATTGATAGATTTTAAATTGTACAAAATGGAAATTAAGGGAAAGAGGGAATCTTAGTTTGAGAAGTTAATAGCATGATGCTCTATTTATTGGTAGATTTTAAATTGTACAAAGTGGAAATTAAGAGAAAGAGAGAGTTCTAGTTTGAGAAGTCAATAGCATGATGCTCTATTTATTGGTAAATTTTAAATCATAAAGAAATAATTAAAAGGATCCTTAAAGTGAAAAGACATGTTATGTTTTAATGTATATGTTGGAACATTTAATAGTCACCTCAAAACCTTAAAATTATATTAAAGAAAGATCCATAGAGATTTAGGAAGAAAATGATATTGGGTTAAAGAAAGACGTTGTCTAAATATTTTAGATTTTGATTTTTTTTTCCTAATATAATTAGGTAATTAGGGTGAAATTGTAATTTTTTTAATTGTAACTTTGACATGTATTCACTTCTTAACCCACCCAAAATAAATGGATTTTAGTGCTGTCGATTTCTGATTTGTTCTGCTTGTCCTTCAAAATTCCGACGCCGGGCAAACACTTTCGATATCGATGATTGAGAGATGTTGCTGTCGAATGGGCCACATTAAGCAAGGAATTTGTATACTAATTTTTTTAGTGAATTATTGAAGTAGAACAGCGAGCCCTTGCATATAACATCAAAATTTAACCCTGGTAAAATAGAGGAAGTTGCATCGGAACTTTCCATCTCCTTTCCAGCCTGTCAAGCGAAGGAACGCCCAACTTTTAACTCTATTGCGTAACACTGTCCAACACTTTCAAAGCAACGCAATTCATATGCCTCTCTACAACTATAAATAGCTCTCTGCTTAAAAGTTACAACCCAACTCCAAGTCTCCCCATCGCTTGAGCTATCTGCGATACTACCCTAAGTCANCTACTCTTTAATCACCATAATTGGCAATTAATTTTCCGCTTTACACCATGAATTCCCCGCTTTACACCATGAATTCCCAACAATGCTCAGGACCTCTTTCCCTTTACCTTCTGCCCGTGTTTCCCCTGCTTCTCAGCTCTCCAATTTCCGCCACGCCGTCTCTGCATCGCACCTGCGGAAACTAATTTCGCAGAATCAACAATGGAGTAATCGGGGCAGGAAACCCTCTAATTGCATGCGTCCTCTGACCGCCGAGAAAGAACGGGCGCCGCCTATCACAAGCGCAGCGACCCAAACTGAGTCCCTGCCGACCATGGTGGACGTCCTTGAGAAAACGGAACCAATTGCCATCAAGGCGTCGAAGCCCAAGACGAAACTGGCGGACATATGGAGGGAAATTCAGGGTGCGAACAATTGGGAAGGACTGCTTGATCCCATGGACGACATAATGCGAAGTGAGGTCATTAGGTATGGCGAATTCGCCCAGGCCTGTTACGACAGTTTCGACTTCGATCCCTTCTCTAAGTACTGCGGTAGCTGCAAATATAATCGCAGACAGCTCTTCCAAGGCGTCGGGATGTCGGACTACGGCTACGAAGTGACCAAGAATCTCTACGCGACCTCGAACATCAATCTGCCAGGGTTCTTCCAGAGCCCAAGCGTACACAAGCTGTGGAGCACTCACGCCAACTGGATGGGCTTCATAGCCGTGGCCACGGATGAGGAGGAGATCAAGAGGCTCGGGCGGCGGGATATCGTGATCGCCTGGAGAGGAACAGTGACGAATCTCGAGTGGATTGCGGACCTCATGGACTATCTGAGGCCTGCGAGATTGAACAACGTGCATCCCCATCCTGAAGTGAAGGTCGAGGCGGGATTCCTGAATCTCTACACGGCCAGGGAACGCGACTGCCGGTTTTGTAAAAGCAGCGCACGGGATCAAGTCCTGTCGGAGCTCAGGCGTCTGTTGCAGAAATACAGAGGAGAGAAACTGAGCATAACGATAACGGGCCACAGCCTGGGAAGTGCGCTGGCAATGCTGAGCGCGTACGATATCGCGGAGATGGGATTGAACCGTCCGGAGAGCGACGATCGGGCAGAGTCGATTCCCATAACGGTGTTCTCGTTCGCGGGGCCGAGGGTGGGCAACGCTGCTTTCAAGGATCGGTGCGAGGAGCTGGGGCTCAAATTTCTGAGAGTGGTGAATGTGCACGACAGTGTGCCGAAGGTCCCCGGGATTCTGTTCAATGAAAAGTTCCAGATGATGAAACAATGGGTCGATAAGCTTCCGTGGAGTTACTGTCACGTCGGGGTGGAGCTGGCTCTAGATCACACGCATTCTCCTTTCCTAAAGCCCACGAACGATCTCTCCTGCTTTCATAATCTGGAGGCCCATCTACACCTCCTGGACGGATACCATGGGCAGGGGGAACGCTTTTATCTGTCGTTGCGCCGTGATCCGGCTCTGGTAAACAAGTCCTGCGATTTTCTAAAGGAACACCACGTCGTTCCTCCCTTCTGGTGGCAGGACGCAAACAAAGGACTGATTCAGAACTCAGAGGGCAGGTGGGTCCAGCCTGAGAGGGTCAGAACCATTGAGGAGGAGTCCCGTACCGATACGGATGAGCATGAGATAGATTTAAGGAATTAGCCAGGAGAGGGAAGATGCTGCAGAAACTCATGCCGCCAAAGGAGATGCAATGTATATGTGTGGGAGGGGGGAGATGGAGTGGAATGATCTAAGGTATGCAGAAAGAATCCATAGAATACGAAAGAGGCTTAGACGATGAACTGTAAAAAAGATTTGGGTACAGAAAGTTCAGACTTATCATGGATTTGGATCTAATTTTTATGATCAAAGTAAATTTGGAATTTGACCAAAAGAAATTGTACAAAATATTTTTTTACAAAATTTTAAAGGTATTGTTCTCTTCTGATAAAATATTATATATGTGAAATTTTTTATAAAAATTTATTATAAAAATTACTTAGACCATATTCCATGGGATTTGGATGAATCGAAACGATAAAAATATATTTGTCGAAAAATACAAAACCTTAACCTATCGATTTCACATATCAATGAAAATAAAAAATAAACGTATTTATTTCGTAATTAAAAAAAAAAAGCTTTCTCTGGCCGAATGGAATAAAATTTACCAAAACCAGAGTTATCATTTCAATTTTCTTTAACCTATTTGGTTATAAAATTAACCAAAACCAGAGTTATTCTCTCACCAACCAGATTGGCGCCCTTTTTAACCAGAGTACTTGCCCTATGATTCACGTGTACCTTGAAAAGACGGATCGGGAAAAAAACCTAAAATCTGAGTGCACAGCAAAATCTGTCAAAACCGCTATAGAACAAACAACATAAACGAAATGCAATGGCAGAAATATAATTGTTTAAGCATAGAAAAAATACAAATGAAAAATAGCAAAACAAAAGCCTTTGCATTTGCATTCCCATTTCAAGGTATCATCGATTAAAGAAAACAAAAGCCTTCGAAATATGCAAATCAATATCCTTACTTTCATATTAAAGTTTACGTAAATTGCAAAGAAAGGTGATTTGAGCAAAACAAATCTTCGCAATTGGAAATGTTTCACAAATGAAAATTTTCTTATTAAACCTAAATAAAAGAAAGATAAAATCTTCTGCAAAACAAAATATTTCGCACATGAAATTTCTCTTATTAAACTTAAATAAATATTAAATAAATAAAAGATAAAATCTTGTAGTTTAATAAATATTAAATAAATAAAAGATAAAATCTTCTGCAAAACAAAATATTGTTTTTTAATGGATACCAATTTCTTTGTATATATAAAGATTTCTAATATATTAATATTTACTAGATTAAAATTTGGATTTTTTTATAATTATATTTTTTTATCAATTAATCATCATAATTATATAAAGAATAGAACTATTATATTTATATGATAAGTTCATTTTAATTTTAAATATATTTAAAATTTAAAATGAAAATTATATATATATAGGAAGCATACAATTACAAAACATTAAAATGAGGAAAGTGAAGTAAGGGATGATATGGTGTGAAGGTGTGGTCATTCATTCATCTATTATTAAAACTAGGAAAGAGAAGTAAAGAAGGATATGGTGTGAAAGTATGGCCATTTATTCATTTACCATTGAAGAAATTTAGTTTTCTTGAGTCACTTATCATTGGTGGTATTATTGATAAGAAGGGAGTTATCATGAATTCTATTGGAAGCTTCAAGCCATTAAGGTAGAGGCTTATGGTATTGATTGGGCAGGCAAGTGACATGGAACTCTAGTCTTTTCCTGCTTAGTTATATCATTAAAATGAGGAAAGAGAAGTAAAGGAGGATATGGTGTGAAGGTATGGCCATTTATTTGTTCACCATTGAAGACATTTAGTTTCCTTGAGTTACTTATCATTAGGGGTATTATTGATAAGAAGGGAGTTATCGTGAATTCTATTGGAAGCTTCAACCCATTAGGGTAGAGACTTATGGTAATGGGTTGAGACTTATGGTATTGATTGGACAGGCAAGTGGCATGAAACTGTAATCTTTTATTTCTTAGTTATATCATTAAAATGAGGAAAGAGAAGTAAAGGAGGATATGGTGTGAAGGTATGACCATTTATTCATTCACCATTGAAGAAAATTAGTTTCCTTGAGTCATGTATCATACCTGGTAATATTGATAAGAAGGGAGTTATCATGGATTCTATTGGAAGCTTCAAGCCATTAAGGTAGAGACTTATGGTATTGATTGGGCAGGCAAGTGGCATGGAACTCTAGTCTTTTCTTTCTTAGTTATATAGGTATGTCACAACAAGCTTTGTTTTTCTTTTATTGAGTGTTATAGAGGTTTCTAGGGTTCTCTTTGGAGGCCATACAAACCACTTTGTTACCAACATATAACATATTCTTTATAGGTTAATGGAGGCCGTTGTGCAAATGTGATTCCAGTATTTATAGTAGTATTTTTCAAATTTTCAATATTTGTAAATTAATGTTTTATACATTATTTATATTGATTTTTTTAATATTATATTGAGTTTATTTATACAATTTTTTTTGAAAAGTGTGACATTAAAAAAAAATTTTTATATTAACTATTAAATAAAAATAAAGATACAAATTTATTAGTCAAAATATATTTTTGATATTTCACATTCATTGATTTCATTCAACATTATTTATTATTTCTTTTAAATAGGGCATAACACAATCTGTTACATTCAAGCTCGCGACTTATCAATATGTACATATCATCTCATATATTTATATGACTATATTTATATGACTCTTCTGCATCTCAAAACAATTATGCCATAAGTGTATCTAAATATATGTAACTGAGCTCGTTTTTCGAATGCGAAATGTAATTGTAGGTAGGTCCAACAAGCCTCTCTCTATCACGCGTAGGTTTTCTACCTCAGTCTACTTCAATCAAAAAGCCTTTGAAGCATGCGTCTTCATATCATGGTCAATAGGGCTTTGAAGCAGGCGTCATAAGAAGCACATGGTGTAGAGGTGTGGAGTGAGGGAGTAAAATTTGATGTATCAAACCATCCCAGGTCGTCTAAGGGCTAACAAAATTGACTTTGACTTTGACTTTGCTGGATTTGGTGAATCATAGATCTGTCATTTTCCAGCAATGTATTATTCAAGTTCGAGACTGTTAAAATCTCACGTATCATTTATTAATGCTTCAAAATTGTAAAAATTATTTTCAAATTTTTATTTAATTAATTAATTGTTTGATGAAAATAAATATACAGATCAATTTTTAATTTATATTCATTTTATCAACATTATAAGAAATATGTAAAGTTTATATTTATAGGATGGATTATTATATTTATTAAATTTTTGCATTTTTCAATAAAAACTTAGACAATTCTTATTATAAACAATGTAGTAGAAGCTAAACAACTAGGTTACAAAAATTGTTTAAATTGGATTTCCAAAATGTCTTTTTGCCAAAAACAAAGTATACATATGTTCATAAAAACTATATCCTAGTACATCTTACATGTATATATTTTTTTAAAGATTCCTAAGGTGCTCATTATTTTGCATAACATGACATTTAATAGAAGATGTGGTGACTATTTGCCTATTTTAGTCATTGGATGAGATTCTTGATTTTCAATGTCTATATCTTCAAGCATTTGGTGCACTTTATAATCCTCCTTGATCAGCAGATGAATAGAGTTTGTGGACACCTTGTAGTTGAAGGTCATTGACTGAGAAATTTTGCTTAAATTGAAAACCAAATTCGTGAGCATGTTGCACTCTACTTCTAGTGTGTCAATTTGTTGGTTTTTTTGTGCTAATGTGTTCATGAGTGCATAGTTATGAGAAATGCAATAATGTTTATTCTAATGCACTTTTGTTGTCACTGAAAAAATGGAGGTTCGATTTCATTGGATGGTTTCCTCATGCTGATGGAGGGCTCTCTGAATTTCTTGAACTTCCCTATAATCCATAAGACATAAACACATCAGAGGATAGGGCTACCAATTCTTGATTGGAGTATTCTCAAACTTTAGCATAAAACCATAAGCCCAAAGCACTAGAAAATTCCTAGTATGCAAACAACTAGAGAGAAACACCAACCTGCTTAACACGCAAATGATCCTAGAGAAATCTATGACATCTAGAGAAAAGGGGCCAAACCCACTCGAAGAGATGTCCACAGGATACCCTAGAAAGTAATCCCCAAAAGAATAACAACATACACTACAACAAATCCCTGTGATTAGCTCCCTTTTTTGCTTCCACTGGTTGTTTTAATGTATTTTTATCCATTTTTTTGCTAAATTCGACGCTATTTATCGAGAGGGTGCTATTTATGGAGCTATTTGCACCGAGGAACAACAGTTAACGCCTAATTTAGATCCCTATTTTTCTCCCAGTTTAGCTTCCACTTTAGCTCCCAGTTTAGCTTCCACTTTAGCTCCCAGTTTAGCTCCCACTTTTGCTCCCATTTTTGCTTCCACTTTAGCTTCCAGTTTAGCTTTCAGATTAGCTTCCTTTTTAGCTTCTATTTTGGCTTCCAATCTAACTCCCAATGTGCCTAAATAGTAATTTTGTTGAGATTTTTGGGGTTAAGTGGACATGGGCTTTGGGGATTAGGTTATTTAGGGATTTTAGGTCTAGGGATTAAGGGTTAAGGGATTAGGGGTTATCATTTAAGGGATTAAGGGTTAATGGATTAGGGGTTATTTTTTAAGGGATTAAGGGTTAAGTGATCAGGGGTTACAGTTTAAGGGATTAAGGGTCAATGGCTAATGGATTTGGGGCTTAGGTGTTAGGTAGTTTAATGATTAATTGATTAGGGATTAATGACATCCATCGACCCTACACATAATCATTGAGATCGTCCATGTCTCAGTTTCATCATCCATCATTTCTATATGTAGAATCTTTGTGGAATTGATCTCTTGAAATGCCATGGAACTTCCAATACACCCATCACAAATATTTTCTTCCACTGACCCCTCACAATGAGTAGTGGATGGGGCCAACATTGAAATTTCTTTAGTTTGTGCATGTATGCATCGAAATTTGACATGGTTAGACTAGACACATGCGTTGATGGTATGGGAGGGTTTCAAGACTCAAGGATGTCTGATGTCCCCACATAATCTTTGAGATCATCCATGTTTTCATCAACGTTCCTAATGAAAGTCTCATTGTCATCATTTGTCATTGCCATATGTAGAATCTTTGTTAGAAATTTCTTGAAATGTCATGGAACTTCCAATTCACCCACCAAAAATGTCATGCATCGACCTCGCATAGTGAGCAGTGAATGGGGCCAACGTTGAAATTTCTTCAATATGTAACTGTATGCGTCGCAATTTGACATGGTTAGACTAGACACATTCCTTGACGGTATGGGAGGGTTTCAAGACTCAAGGATGTATGATGGCCCCACATAATATTTGAGATCGTCCACATTCACATCAACATTCAACATGCATGTCTCATTGTCATCATTTGTCATTCCCTTCTATAGAATCGTTGTTAGAACTATCTTGAAATTTGACATGGAACTTCCAATACACCCATCACAAATTTCTTCCACCAAACCTGCACAGTGAGAAGTGAATGGGGCCAACATTGAAATTTTTTCAATATGTTCCTGTATGCATTGAAATTTGACATGGTTAGACTAGATAGTTGCCTTGATGGTATGGGAGGGTTTCAAGACTAATGTATTTTTTATGTCCTCACATAATATTTGAGATCGTCCATGTTTGCATCAATGTTCAATATAATGGATGTCTCATTGTCATCATTCGTTATTTTCATCTAGAGAATATTTGTCGGAACTCTCTTGAAATGTCATGGCACTTCCAATACACCCATCACCAATGTCATTTTGCATCGACCTCACACAGTGAGCATTGAATGGGGCCAACGTTGACATTTCTTCAAACTGTGCATGTATGCATCGAAATTCGACATGGTTAAACTAGACACATGCCTTGACAGTATGGGAGGGTTTCTAGACTCAAGGATGTCTAATGTCCCCACATAATCTTTGAGATCATCCATGTTTGCATCAACTTTCATAATGGATGTCTCATTGTCATCATTCATCATTTCCATATGTAGAATCTTTGTTGGAACTCTCTTGAAATGTCATTGAACTTATAATTCATCCACCACAAATGTCATGCACAGACCCCACATAGTTATCAGTGAATGGGGCCAACATTGAAATTTCTTCAATATGTTCCTCTATGCGTCAAAATTTGACGTGGTTAGACTAGACACATGCCTTGATAGTATGGGAGGGTTTCAAGACTCAAGGATGTATGATTTCCCCACATAATCTTTGAGATCATCCATGTTTGTGTCAACGTTCATAATGGATGTCTCATTGTCATCATTCGTTGTTTCCATCTGTATAATATTTGTTGGAACCCTCTTGTAATTTCATGGAACTTCCAATTCACCCACCACAAATGTCATGCACTGACCCTACATAGTAAGCAGTGAATGGGGCCAACATTGAAATTTATTCAATATGTGGTTGTATGCGTCGAAATTTGACATGGTTAGACTAGACACATGCCTTGATGGTATGGGAGGGTTTCAAGACTCAAGGATGTATATTGGTGTCCCCACCTAATATTTGAGATCATTCACATTTGCATCAACATTCATCATGCACGTCTCATTGTCATCATTTGTCATTCCCTTCTATGGAATCGTTGTCGAAATTATCTTGAAATTTGACATGGAACTTCCAATACACCCATCACAAATTTCTTCCACTAAACCCGCACAGTGAGTAGTGAGTGGGGCCAATGTTGAATTTTTTTCAATCCGTGTTTGTATGCATCGAAATTCGACATGGTTAGATCAAACACATGCCTTGACAGTATGGGATGGTTTCAAGACTTAAGGATGTTTGATGTCCCCTCATAATATTTGAGATCGTCCATGTTTGCATCAACGTTCAATATAATGGATGTCGCATTGTCATCATTCGTCATTTCCATCTATAGAATCTTTTTTGGAACTCTCTTGAAATGTCATGGCACTTCCAATGCACCCATCACAAATGTCATCTTGCATCGACCTCACACAATGAGAAGTGAATGGGGCCAACATTGAAATTTCTTCAAATTGTGCCTGTATGTGTCAAAATTCAACATGGTTAGACTAGACACATGCCTTGACGGTATGGGAGGGTTTTCAAGACTCAAGGAGGGTTTCAAAATTCCACATATGCATCAACATTCATTATAAACGTCTCATTTTCAATGTTCGTCATTCCCTTCTATAGAATTGTTGTCAAAACTATCTTGAAATTTGACATGGAATTCCAATACACCCATCAAAAATGTCATGCACCGACCCCCCATAGTGAGTAGTCAATGGGGCCAACGTTGAAATTTCTTCAATATGTGCCTGTATGCGTCGAAATTTGACATGGTTAGTTTAAACGCATGCCTTGACGATATGGGAGGGTTTTGAGACTTAAGGATGTATATTTATGTCCCCACATAATCTTTGAGATCATCCACATTTGAATCAAAATTCATCATGCATGTCTCATTGTCATCATTCTTCATTCCCTTATATAGAATCGTTGTCAGAACTATCTTGAAATTTGACATGGAACTTCCAATATTACACCCATCACAAATGTCATGCACTGACCCCACATAGTTAGTAGTGAATGGGGCCAACATTGACATTTATTCAATCTGTGCCTATATGTGTCGAAATTTGACATGGTTAGATTAGAAACATTCCTTGATGGTATGGGAGGGTTTCAATACTCAAGTATGTCTGATTTCCCCACATAATCTTCGAGATTTTCCATGTTTGCATTAACATTCATTGTCATCATTGATCAATCCCTTCTATATAATATTTTTCATAACTCTCTTTAAATGTCTTGGAACTTCCAACATTCCCATCACTAATGTCATCCACCAACCTCACACAGTGAACGGTGAATGGGGTCAATGTTGAATTTTCTTCAAAATGTGACTGTATGTGTTGTAATTTTACATGTTTACACTAGGTGCATGCCTTGATGGTATGGGAGGTTTTTAAGACTTATGGAAATTTTTCTCTTCATCATTTCCATCATCATGGTTGTCATTTTCATTATCATCATATTCATCATGACCTGATTTCTCCATCCATGCCAATAAAGATCAAACCTGACATACCCATCTTTACAATGAAACCTAATGATTAATAAACCATGATTCTATTAATTTGAGACATCCCAAAAGAATTTTATAGGCTCCAACATGCAAGTGGTTTAATTGTTAATGGGTTAGGGATTATATTAGGTGAAGGGATTAATGACATCAATCGACCCTACATGGTTACCAGTGAATGAGGCCAACAATTAAATTTCTCTAAGCTGTGCCTGTATACATCGAAATTTGACATGGTTATATTAGGCACATGAAGCTTGATGGTATGGGAGGGTTTCAAGATTAGAGAATTTCTTATGTCCCCACATAATATTCAATATCTTCCATGTTTCAAGGGGTTATATGGTATAAAGTTTAAGGCATTAGGTTTAGGATTAGTGAAATATTTCAATTTGTTTTAAAATATAAACTAATGAATAAACTTTGGATGCATTAATTAGCCTAATTGTCTGGATTTACATTGATTTACATTGATTTACATATATGATATATTTAATTATATTTTTTAACAATTACCAATAAATGACCACTAACCATGTTAACTCTTATATAAGTAATACTAATTTTTTTTGCCAACAATTCATAGTAAAGATTGAACACTTTAAGGATATTGCCAAAAGTAATTTGTGTCATCAAAAATCATACTGAAGCATTTCATGAAATTTTGGGCCATAAGAATCAATGTCATTTTAAAAACTGGAATACAAATAATTTTGAAAATTTAGAAGTCTTGGTCATTAACATTATTTTCTGCAACAATGTCATCTAGTTGATCATTGTCAATGTTCATATGTTCTTTCAAGTATTTAATATTATCATCATCCTCTTCTTGATCTACATCATCTTCATCATCATTTAAATTTGACTGTAGACCATCTATATTTTACCAGATGTATAATTGGTATCATCATTTTCTATACCATCCATATTGTTGTATTCCATAAAATCATCTAACTCTGGATTGTTGTCTTCTTGTTCTTGAACATAACCATCTTCAACATCATCATGGATGTTAATTTATTCTATGTTCTCTAATCTATATCTCTCATTTTTTTGGACATCATTGTTGTGCTCAATATCCACTAATGCATCGTCAAATACATGCCTTAATCTTGGATCATAATGTATGACAAATATCCATTTTGGGTCCAAAATATCTTCATAGAAAAATACCACCACATGA
>JASDQU010683167.1:33598-49978 GCA_032191745.1 Picea mariana
TGTATTCTTGAAAATCGACCTCCTCTTCAGAAATTGCACTATGCCTCATTGACCAAAACCCTAGTGTTGGAGATACTCCAACAAATTATGTTTCGGTCGACGGAATGATAGGGTAGGATCCCCAATAGTTGAAACTAGGTACTCTGGATAAAATGCAACTGACGGTTCATGCATCTGAGTCTCGGTTTGAGTTTTATCAATAGTTTTAACTCGCCTCCTCAAGCCATTCAAGGACATGTAGCCAATTTGGTCCGAGGGCAGAAAATCCAAATCGAGCAACATAACAGAGTTTCGTAAGCTCCCACAAGTCTGTTTGGACAATTTCCATGCAACTGCACTAGCCAAAAATGTCGGCATAATGTTCTTGAAAATCGACATCATTTTCAGAAATTGCACTATGCCTAATTGACCAAAACCCTAGTGTCAGAGATACTCCAACAAATGGTTTTTCGGTCGACGGAATGATAGCGTAGGGGGCCCACTAACTGAAAAATGGTGCTCTTAATCCAATGCAACTGATGATTTATGCATCTGAGTCTTAGTTTGATTTTTATCGTGAGTTTCAACTCACCTCCTCAAGCCATTTAGAGACATGTGGTCAATTTGGTCTAGGGGCTTAAAATCCAAACCGAGTAGCATAACAGACTTCCTTAAGATCCGAAAAATCTATATGGCCAAGGCCCACTTGAATACACTAGCCAAAAATACCCGACATAGTGTTCTTGAAAATCGACCTCCTCTTCAGAAATTTCACAATGCCTCATTGACCAAAACCCTAGTGTTGGAGATACTCCAACAAATGGTTTTTCGGTCGAAGGAATGATAAAGTAAGAGCTTGAATAGATGAAACCCAGTGCTACGGATCCAATGCAACTGATGGTTCGTGCATCCGAGTCTTGGTTTGAGTTTTATTGATAGTTGCAACTCGCCTCCTCGGACCATTCAAGGACATGTGGCCAATTTGGTCCAGGGGCATAAAATTCAAACCGAGCAGCATAATGGAGTTTCGTAAGCTCCCGCAAGTCTGTTTGGCCAATTCTCATGCGACTACACTAGCAAAAAATGCTCGACAAAGTGTTCTTGAAAATCGAACTCATCTTCGGAAATTGCACTATGCCTCGTTGACAAAAACCCTAGTGTCGGAGATACTACAACAAATCATTTTTCGGTTGACAGAATGATAGTGTAGGGGCCCAACTACCTGAAACCCAGTGCTCCTAATCCAATGCAACTGACGATTCATGCATATGAGTCCCAATTTGATTTTTATCGAGAGTTGCAACTCACCTCCTCAAGCCATTTAAGGACATGTGGACAATTTGGTCCAAGGGCATAAAATCAAAACAGAGTAGCATAACAAACTTCCATAATTTCCTACAAGTCTATTTGGCCAAGGAACACATGACTACACTAGCCAAAAAGACCCGACACAGTATTCTTGAAAATTGACCTCCTCTTCAGAAATTGCACTATGCCTCATTGACCAAAACCCTAGTGTTGGAGATACTCCAACAAATTCTTTTTCGGTCGACGGAATGATAGGGTAGGAGCCCCAATAGTTGAAACCAGATACTCTAGATCCAATGCAACTGACGGTTCATGCATCCGATTCCTGGTTTGAGTTTTATCAATAGTTGCAACTCACCTCCTCAAGTCATTCAAGGACATGTGGCCAATCTGGTCCGAGGGCATAAAATCCAAATCGAGCAGCATAACAGACTTTCATAAGCTCCCACAAGTCAGTTTGGACAAGTTCCATGCAACTGCACTAGCCAAAAATGTCGGCATAGTGTTCTTGAAAATCGACCTCATCTTAAGAAATTGCACTATGCCTCATTGACCAAAACCCTAGTGTCATAGATACTCCAACAAATGGTTTTTTGATCAATGGAATGATAGCGTAGGGGCCCCACTAACTAAAAAATGGTGCTCTTAATCCAATGTAATTGATGATTCATGCATCCGAGTCTCGGTTTGATGTTTATCGCGACTTTCAACTCGCCTCCTCAAGTCATTTAGAGACATATGGTGAATTTGGTCTAGGGGCATAAAATCCAAACCGAGTAGCATATCATACTTCCTTAAGCTCCGGCAAGTCTGTTTGGCCAAGGCCCACATGACTACACTAGCAAAAAAGACCTGACACAGTGTTCTTGAAAATCGATCTACTTTTCAAAAATTGCACAACGCCTCATTGACCAAAACCCTAGTGTTGGAGATACTCCAACAAATGGTTTTTCGGAGGAAGGAATGATAGACTAAGAACACCAATAGCTGAAACCTAGTGCTACGGATCCAATGCAACTGACGGTTCGTGCATCTGAGTCTCGGTTTGAGTTTTATTGATAGTTGCAACTTGCCTCCTCAATGCATTCAAGGACATGTGGCCAATTTGGTCCAAGGGCATAAAATCCAAAACCGAGCAGCATAATGGAGTTTCGTAAGCTCCTAAAAGTCTGTTTCGCCAATTCCCATGTGACTACACAAGCACAAAATTCTCAACAGAGTGTTCTTGAAAATCGAACTCATCTTCAGAAATTGCACTATGCCTCGTTGACCAAAACCCTAGTGAAGGAGATACTACAACAAATGGTTTTTTAGTCAACAGAATGATAGCATAGGGGCCCCACTAAATGAAACCCAGTGCTCTTCATCCAATGCAACTAATGGTTCATGCATATGAGTCTCGGTTTGATTTTTATTGAGAGTTGCAACTCGCCTCCTCAAGCCATTTAAGGACATGTGGTCAATTTGATCCGGTGGCATAAAATCCAAACAGAGTAGCATAACGAACTTCCATAAGCTCCTACAAGTCTATTTGGCCAAGGACCACGTGACTACACTAGCCAAAAATAACCGACCCAACATTCTTGAAAATCGACCTCCTCTTCAGAAATTACATTGCTTCTTACTGAACAAAACCCTAGTTCTCAAAATCGATGAAAAAAACAACTTCTGATGGATTTGACCTGGGAATGAGGGGTGATCTAGCTAAAATCCTATGCTAGTAATCCAACGGAGATGATGGTTCCTCAATCCGAGTCTTGGTTTTCTTTTTTATGCCCAGTTGCAAGTTGCATCCCAAACAATTTCGGGGACTCTTGGCCAATTCCTCCACAGGGCATAAAAGACTAATGGAGCAACATTTTTGAGTTCCGTGAGATTATGCAAGCTTTTTTAGGCATGGAATAGATGACCACATTATCCATCTTCTCCTGAGAGACTATTTCATAAATTGGACCCCTTAATCCAAATGTTGCATTGCTTCAAACTGAGCAAGACACTATTTCTTGAAATCAATGAGTAAAACAACTTTCGAGGCTTGGCAGCTGGGAGTGAGGGGTGTTCTAGCTAAAATCCTATATTAGTAATCCATCAAATTCAACGGTTTCTCAATCTGAGTCTCGGTTTTCGTTTTATGCCCAGTTGCAAGTCGCATTCCAAACAATTTCAGGGACTCTTGGCCATTTCCTCCTCAGGCCATACAAAATTAACGAAGCAGCATTTTTCAGTTCTGTGAGATGTTGCAAGATTGTGTAGGCATGAAATAGGTGACCACATTATCGATCTTCTCACAAGGGATGGTTTCATAAAATTGACACCTTAATCAAAAAGTTGCACTGCTTCAAACTGAGCAAAACACTAATTTGCGAAATCAATGAGTAAAGAAACTTCCGAGGCATGGCACCCGAGAGTGAGGGGTGCTCTAGCTAAAATCCTATCCCAATAATCCATCGAAGTCGACGGTTTCTCAATCTGATTCTCGATTTTCTTTTTATGCCCAGTTGCAAGTGGAATCCTAAACCATTTTGGGGACTCTTGTCCAAATCCTCCTTAGGGCATAAAAACCTAATGGAGCAACATTTTTGAGTTATGTGAGATACTGCAATCTTGTTTAGGCATGGACTATGTGAACACATTTTCCATCTGCTCCCGAGGCATGGTTTTATAAATTGGACCCCTAAATTTAAATGTTGCATTGCTTCTTACTGAGAAAAACCCTAGCTCTTAAAATCGATGAAAAAAAAAACCTACGAGGGATTGGACCCAGGAGTGAATGGTGCTCTAGCTGAAATCCTATGTTATAAATCCAATGGAGACAACGGTTCCTCAATATGATTCTTGATTTTGGTTATATATCGAGTTACAACTCGCATCCCAAACCATTTCAGAGACTCTTAGCCAATTCCACCTCAGGGCATAAAAACCTAACGGAGCAATATTTTTGAGTTCTGTGAGATGTTGCAAGCTTGTTTAGGCATGGAATAGGTGACCACATTATCCATCCGCTCACGAGGGATGGTTTCATAAATTGGACCACTTAATCTAAATGTTGCATTGCTCCAAACTGAGCAAAACACTAATTCTCGGAATCAATGAGTAAATCAACTTCCGAGGCATGGCACCCGAGAGTGAGGGGTGCTCTAGTTGAAATCCTATCTTAATAATCAATCGAAGTCGATAGTTCCTCAATACGAGTCTTGGTTTTATTTTTATGCCCAGTTGCAAGTGGCATCCCAAACAATTTTGGGGACTCTTGTCAAATTCCTCCTCAAGGCATAAAAACCTAACAGAGCAACATTTTTGAGTTATGTGAGATACTGCAATATTGTTTAGGAATGAACTATGTGACCACATTGTCTATCCACTCTCGATGCATGGTTTTATAAATTGAACCCCTAAATCCAAATGTTACATTGTTTCTTACTGAGCAAAACCCTAGTTCTCAAAATCGATGAAAAAAACAACTTCTGAGGAATTGGACTTGGGAGTGAGGGGTGTTCTAGCTAAAATCCTATGCTAGGAATCCAACGGAGATGACGGTTCCTCAATCTGAGTCTCGGTTTTCCTTTTATACCCAGTTGCAAGTCCCATCCCAAACAATTTCGGGGACTCTTAGCCAATTCTTCCTTAGGGCATAAAAGACTAACGGAGAAACATTTTTGAGTTTCATGAGATGTTGCAAGTTTTTTTAGGCATGGAATAGGTGACCACATTATCCATCTACTCCCGATGGATGATTTCACAAATTGGACCCCTTAATCCAAATGTTGCATTGCTTCAAACTGAGAAAAACACTAGTTCTCGAAATCAATGAGTAAAGCAACTTTCGAGGCTTGGAAACTGAGAGTGAGGGGTGTTCTAGCTGAAATTGTATTTTAGTAATCCATCAGATTCAACGGTTCCCCAATCCGAGTCTCGGTTTTTGTTTTATGCCTAGTTGCAAGTCGCATCCCAAACAATTTCAGGGACTCTTGGCCAATTTCTCCTGAGGACATAAAAACCTAACGGAGCAGTTGCAAGCTTGTCTAGGCATGGACTAGGTGACCAAATATCGATATTCTCACAAGAGATGATTTCATAAATTGGACCCCTTAATCCAAATGTTGCATTGCTTCAAACTAAGTAAAACACTAATTCAAGAAATCAATGAGTAAAGCAACTTTTGAGGCATGGCACCCAAGAGTGAGGGGTTCTCTAGTTGAAATCATATCCCAGTAATTCATTGAATTCCACTATTCCTCAATCCAAGTCTCAGTTTTCTTTTTATGCCCAGTTGCAATTGGAATCCCAAACCATTTCGGGGACTCTTGTTCAATTCCTCCTCCRGGCATAAAAACCTAACGRAKCRACATTTTTGAGTTCCGTGAGATGTTTCAATCTTGTTTAGGCATGGACTATTTGACCACATTGTCCATCCGCTCCTGAGGCATGGTTTTATAAATTGGACCCCTAAATTTAGTTTTCGCATTGCTTCTTACTGAGCAAAACCCTTGCTCTCAAAATTGATGAAAAAAACAACTTACGAGGGATTGGACCTAGGAGTGAGGGGTTCTCTAGCTAAACTCCTATGCTGGAAATCCAACGGAGACAACGGTTCCTCAATCTAAGTCTTGGTTTTTGTTATATACCGAGTTGCAAGTCGCATCCCAAACCATTTCGGGGACTCTTGGCCAATTCCTCCTCAAGGCATAAAAACCTAACGGAGCAACATTTTTGAGTTTTGTGAGATCCTGCAAGCTTGTTTAGGCATGAAATAGGTGACCACATTATCTATCTACTCACGAGGGACGGTTTCATAAATTGGACCCCTTAATCCAAATGTTTCATTGCTTCAAACTGAGAAAAACACTAATCCTCAAAAACAATGAGTAAATCAACCTCTGAGGCATGGAACCTGAGAGTGAGGGGTGATCTAGCTGAAATCCTATTCCAGTAATCAATTGAAGTCGACGGTTCCTCAATCCGAGTCTCGGTTTTCTTTTTATTCCCAATTACAAGTGACATCCCAAACCATTTCGGGGACTCTTATCCAATTCCTTCTCAAGGCATAAAAATCTAATGGAGCAACATTTTTGAGTTCCGTGAGATGTCGCAATCTTGTTTAGGCAAGTGCTATGTGACCACATTGTCCATCCACTCTCGAGGCATGGTTTTATAAATTGGACCCCTAAATCCAAATGTTGCATTGCCTCTTACTGAGCAAAACCTTAGTTCTCAAAATCGATGAAGAAAACAACTTCTGAGGGATTGGACCCAGGAGTGAGGGGTTCTCTAGCTAAAATCCTATGCTAGGAATCCAACGAAGACGACGGTTCCTCAATTCGAATCTCGTTTTTTTTTTATGCCCAGTTGCAAGTCGCATCCCAAACAATTTTGGGGACTCTTAGCCAATTCCTCCTCAGGGCATAAAAGACTAACGGAGCAACATTTTTGAGTTTCGTGATATGTTGCAAGTGTTTTTAGGCATGGAATAGGTGACCACATTATCTATTCGCTCCTGAGCGACGATTTCATAAATTGGACCCCTTAATCCAAATGTTGCACTGCTTCAAACTAAGCAAAACACTAGTTCTCGAAATCAATGAGTAAAGCAACCTTCGAGACTTGGCAACAGGGAGTGAGGGGTGTTCTAGCTGAAATTCTATCTTTGTAATCCATTAGAGTCAATGGTTCCTCAATCCTAGTCTTGTTTTTTCTTTTTATGCCTAGTTGCAAGTCGCATCCCAAACAATTTTAGGGATTCTTGGTCAATTCCTCTTCAAGGCATAAGAAACTAACGGAACAACATTTTTGAGTTCCATGAGATGCTTCAAGATTATTTAGGCATGGACTAGGTGACCACAATATTCATCTTCTCACGAGGGACGATTTCATAAATTGGACCCCTTAATCCAAATGTTGCATTGCTTCAAATTGAGCAAAACACTAATTCGCGAAATCAATGAGTAAAGCAACTTCTGAGGCATGACACCCGAGAGCGAGGGGTGATCTAGCTGAAATCCTATCCCAGTAAATCATCGAAGTGGACGGTTCCTCAATCCAACTCTCAGTTTTCTTTTTATGCCCAGTTGCAAGTGGAATCCCAAGCCATTTCGTGGACTCTTGTCCAATTCCTACTCAGGGCATAAAAACCTAACGGAGCAGCATTTTTGAGTTTCGTGAGATGATGCAATATTGTTTAGGAATGGACTATGTGACCACATTTTCCATCCACTCCCGA
Organism: Picea mariana; assembly: GCA_032191745.1. Taxonomy (NCBI): domain Eukaryota; kingdom Viridiplantae; phylum Streptophyta; class Pinopsida; order Pinales; family Pinaceae; genus Picea; species Picea mariana. Next base: position 41,103 of record JASDQU010683167.1, read on the forward strand.
GGCATGGTTTTATAAATTGGACCCCTAAATTTAAATGTTGCATTGTTTCTTACTGAGCAAAACCGTAGCTCTTAAAATCGAAGAAAAAAACAACTTACGAGGGATTGGACCTGGGAGTGAGAGGTGCTCTAGATGAAATCCTATGCTAGAAATCCAACGAAGACAACGGTTTCTCAATCTGAGTCTTGGTTTTCTTATATACCGAGTTGCAAGTCACATCCCAGACCATTTATGGGAGTCTTGGCCAATTCCTCCTCAGGGCATAAAAACCTAATGGAGCAACATTTTTGAGTTACGTGAGACGATGGAAGATTGTTTAGGCATGGAATAGGTGATCAAACTATTCATCCACTCACAAGGGACGGTTTCATAAATTAGACCCCTTAATCCAAATGTTTCATTGCTTCAAACTAAGCAAAATACTAATTCTTGAAATCAATGAGTAAAGAAACTTCTGAGGCATGGCACCCGAGAGTGAGGGGTGGTCTAGCTGAAATCTTATCCCAGTAATCAATCGAAGTCGAAGGTTCCTCAATCCGAGTCTCAGTTTTCTTTTTATGCCCAATTGCAAGTGGCATACCAAACCATTTCGGGGACTCTTGTCCAATTCCTCCTCAGGGCATAAAAACCTAACGGAGCAACATTTTTGAGTTTCGTGAGATGCTGCAATCTTGTTTAGGCATGGAATATGTGACCACATTGTTCATCCACTCCCGAGGCATGGTTTTATAAATTGGACCTCTAAATCCAAATGTTGCATTGCTTCTTACTGAGCAAAACCCTAGTTCTCAAAATCGATGAAAAAAGAAACTTCTGATGGATTGGACTCAGGAGTTAGGGGTACTCCAGCTGAAATCCTATGCTAGGAATCCAATGGAGACTATGGTTCCTCAATCTGAGTCTCATTTTTCTTTTTATTCCCAGTTGCAAGTTGCATCCCAAACAATTTCGGGGACTCTTGGCCAATTCCTCCTCAGGGCATAAAAGGCTAACGGAGCAACATTTTTGAGTTCTGTGACATGCTGCAAGTGTTTTTAGGCATGGAATGGGTGATCACATTATCCATCCACTCCTGAGGGACGATTTCATAAATTGGACCCCTTAATCCAAATGTTGCATTGCTTCAAATTGAGCAAAACATTAATTCTTGAAATCAATGAGTAAAGCAACTTTCGAGGCTTGAAAACTGGGAGTGAGGGGTGTTCTATCTGAAATCCTATATTAGTAATCCATCAGAGTTGACGGTTCCTCAATCTGAGTCTCGGTTCTCGTTTTATGCCTAGTTGCAAGTCGCATCCCAAACAATTTCAAGGACTCTTGGCCAATTCCTCCTCAAGGCATAAAAACCTAACGGAGCAACATTTTTGAGTTTTGTGAGATGCTACAAGATTTTTTAGGCATGGACTAGGTTACCACAATATCGATCTTCTCACGAGTGACGGTTTCATAAATTGAACCCCTTAATCCAAATGTTGCATTGCTTCAAACTGAACAAAACATTAATTCGTGAAATCAATGAGTAAAGCAACTTCTGAGGCATGGCACCCGAGAGTGAGGCATGCTCTAGCTAAAATCCTATCCAAGTGATCCATCAAATTTGACGGTTCCTCAATTCGAGTCTTAGTTTTCTTTTTATGCCCAGTTGCAAGTGGAATCCCAAACCATTTCGGGGACTCTTGTCCAATTCCTCCTCAGGGCATAAAAACCTAATTGAGCAAAAATTTTGAGTTCCACGAGATGTTGCAATCTTGTTTAGGCATGGACTATGTTACCACATTGTCCATCCGCTGTCGAGGCATGGTTTTATAAATTGGACCCCTAAATTTAAATGTTGCATTGCTTCTTACTAAACAAAACCCTAACTCTCAAAATTGATGAAAAAAACAACTTACGAGGGATTCGACCTGGGAGTGAGGGGTGCTCTAGCTAAAATCCTATGCCAAAAATCCAACGAAGACAATGGTTCCTCAATTTGAGTCTTGGTTTCTATTATATACTGAGTTGCAGGTCGCATCCCAAACCATTTCGGGGACTCTTGGCCAATTCCTCCTTAGGGCATAAAAACCTAATGGAGAAACATTTTTGAGTTCTGTGAGATGCTGCAATCTTGTTTAGGTATGGAATAGGTGACCACATTATCCATCCGCTCATGAGGGACGATTTCATAAATTGGACCCCTTAATCCAAATGTTGCATTGCTTCAAACTGAGCAAAACACTAATTCTCGAAATCAATGAGTAAAGAAAATTCTGAGGCATGGCACCTGAGAGTGAGGGGTGATCTAGCTGAAATCCTATCTCAGTAATCAATCAAAGTCGATGGTTCCTCAATCTGAGTCTCGGTTTTCTTTTTATGCCCAGTTGCAAGTGGCATCCCAAACCATTTCGGGGATTCTTGTCCAATTCCTCCTCAAGGCATAAAAACCTAACGGAGAAACATTTTTTAGTTCCATGAGATGTTGTAATCTTCTTTAGGCATGGACTAGGTTATCACAATATTGATCTACTTACGAGGGATTCGACCTGGGAGTGAGGGGTGCTCTAGCTAAAATCCTATGCCAAAAATCCAACGGAGACAATGGTTCCTCAATTTGAGTCTTGGTTTCTATTATATACCGAGTTGCAGGTCGCATCCCAAACCATTTCGGGGACTCTTGGCCAATTCCTCCTTAGGGCATAAAAACCTAATGGAGAAACATTTTTGAGTTCTGTGAGATGTTGCAATCTTGTTTAGGTATGGAATAGGTGGCCACATTATCCATCCGCTCATGAGGGACGATTTCATAAATTGGACCCCTTAATCCAAATGTTGCATTGCTTCAAACTGAGCAAAACACTAATTCTCGAAATCAATGAGTAAAGAAAATTCTGAGGCATGGCACCTGAGAGTGAGGGGTGATCTAGCTGAAATCCTATCCCAGTAATCAATCAAAGTCGATGGTTCCTCAATCTGAGTCTCGGTTTTCTTTTTATGCCCAGTTGCAAGTGGCATCCCAAACCATTTCGGGGATTCTTGTCCAATTCCTCCTCAAGGCATAAAAACCTAACAGAGAAACATTTTTTAGTTCCATGAGATGTTGTAATCTTCTTTAGGCATGGACTAGGTTATCACAATATTGATCTACTTACGAGGGACGGTTTCATAAATTGGACCCCTTAATCCAAATGTTGCATTGCTTCAAACTGAGCAAAACACTAATTCACGAAATCAATGAGTAAAGAAACTTCTGAGGCATGGCACCCAAGAGTGAGGGGTGCTCTGGCTGAAATCATATCTCAGTAATCCATCGAAGTCGACGGTTCCTCAATCCGAGTCTTTATTTTCTTTTTATGCCTAGTTGCAAGTGGAATTCCAAACCATTTCAGAGACTTGTCCAATTCCTCCTCGGGGCATAAAAACCTACCGAAGCAACATTTTTGAGTTCCTTGAAATGCTATAATCCTGTTTACGCATGGATTATGTGACCACATTGTCCATCTTCTCCTGAGGCATGATTTTATAAATTGAACCCCTAAATTTAAATGTTGCATTGTTTCTTACTGAGCAAAACCCTAGCTCTCAAAATAGATGAAAAAACAACTTACGAGGGATTGGACCCGACAGAGAGGGGTGCTCCAGCTGAAATCCTATGCCAGAAATCCAACGGAGACAACAGTTCCTCAATTTGAGTCTTGGTTTTCCTTATATAACAAGTTACAAGTCGCATCCCAAACCATTTCGGGGACTCTTGGCCAATTCCTCCTCAGGGAATAAAAACTTCATAGAGCAACTTTTTTTAGTTCTGTGAGATGTTGCAAGCTTGTTTAGGCATGGAATAGGTGACCACATTATCCATCTGCTCACGAGGGACGGTTTCATAAATTGGACCCCTTAAGCCAAATGTTGCATTGCTTCAAACTGAGCAAAACACTAATTCTCGAAATCAATGAGTAAAGCAACTTTAAAGGCATGGCTCCCTAGAGTGAGGGGTGCTCTAGCTGAAATATTATCCCAGTAATCAATCAAATTCGACGTTTCCTCAATCCAAGTCTCTTTTTTCTCTTTATGCCCAGTTGCAAGTGGCATTCCAAACCATTTCAAGGACTCTTGTCCAATTCCTCCTAAGGGCATAAAAACATAACGAAGCAACATTTTTTAGTTCCGTGAGACGCTGTAATCTTGTTTAGGCATGGACTATGTGACCACATTGTCCATCTTCTCCCGAGGCATGGTTTTATAAATTGGACCCCTAAATCCAAATGTTTCATTACTTCTTACTGAGAAAAACTCTAGTTCTCAAAATCGATGAAAAAAACAACTTCCGAGGGATTGGACCCAGGAGTGAGGGGTTCCCTAGCTGAAATCCTATGATAGGAATCCAATGGAGATGACAGTTCCTCAATCCGAGTCTTGGTTTTCTTTTTATTCCCAATTGCAAGTCACGTCCCAAACAATTTCGAGGACTTTTGGCCAATTCCTCCTCAGGGCATAAAAGACTAACGGAGCAACATTTTTTAGTTCCGTGAGATGTCGTAAGATTGTTTAGGCATGGAATAGGTGATCACATTATCCATTCACTCATAAAGGATGATTTCATAAATTGGACCCCTTAATCCAAATGTTGCATTTCTTCAAACTGAGCAAAACACTAGTTCTCGAAATCAATGAGTAAAGAAACTTTCGAGGCTTGGAAACCAAGAGTGAGGGGTGTTCTAGCTGAAATATTATCTTAGTAATCCATTGAAGTCGACGTTTCCTCAATCCAAGTCTTTTTTTTATTTTTATGCCCAGTTGCAAGTCACATCCCAAACAATTTTAGGGACTCTTGGTCAATTTCTCCTCAGGGCATAAAAACCTAACGGAGCAGCATTTTTGAGTTCCGTGAGATGTTGCAAGCTTGTTTAGGCATGGACTAGGTGACCACATTATCGATCTGCTCATGAGGGACAGTTTCATAAATTGGACCCCTTAATCCAAATGTTGCATTGCTTCAAACTGAGCAAAACACTAATTCGTGAAATCAATGAGTAAAGCAACTTCTGAGGCATGGCACCCAAGAGTGAGGGGTGCTCTAGCTGAAATCCTATCCTAGTAATCAATCAAAGTCGACGGTTCCTCAATCTAAGTCTCAATTTTCTTTTTTATGCCCAGTTGCAAGTGGCATCCCAAACCATTTCGGGGAATTTTGTCCAATTCCTCCTCAGGGCATAAAAACCTAACGAAGCAACATTTTTGAGTTCCGTGAGATGTTGCAATCTTGTTTAGGCATGGAATATGTGACCACATTTTCCATCATCTCCCGAGGCATGGTTTTATAAATTGGACCCCTAAATCCAAATGTTGCATTGCTTTTTACTGAGAAAAACCCTAGTTCTCAAAATCGAAGAAAAATGCAACTTCTGAGGGATTGGACCCAGGAGTGAGGGGTGCTATAGCTGAAATCCTATGCTAGGAATCCAACGAAGATGACAGTTCCTCAATCTGAGTCTCAGTTTTTGTTTATGCCCAGTTGCAAGTCTCATCCCAAACCATTTTGGGGACTCTTAGCCAATTCCTCCTCAGGGCATAAAAACCTAACAGACTAACATTTTTTAGTTTTGTGAGATGTTGCAAGCTTTTTTAGGCATGGAATAGGTGACCAGATTATTGATCTACTCACAAGGGATAGTTTCATAAATCGGAGCCCTTAATCCAAATGTTGCATTGCTTCAAACTAACCCAAACACTAATTCTCGAAATCAATGAGTAAAGAAACTTTTGAGTCATGGCACACGAGAGTGAGGGGTTCTCTAGCTGAAATACTATCCCAGTAATCCATCGAAGTTGACGGTTCCTCAATCCAAGTCTCGGTTTTATTTTTATTCCTAGTTGCAAGTTGCATCCCAAACCATTTCGGGGACTCTTGGCCAATTCCTCCTCAGGGAATAAAAACCTTAAGGCACGACATGACATAGCATGGCAAGGCAAGACGTGTATGGAAAGGAATGATATGGAAATACAAGGCATGGTATGGAGGGGCATGGCATGGAAAGGCATACCATATGTTAGTAAGGCATGGCATGGCATGGCATGGCATGGAAACACATGGAAAGGCAAGGCATGCAAAGGCAAGCCATGGCATAGCATAGGCAAGCCATGGCATGGCATGGCAACACATGGCAAGGCAAGGCATGCAAAGGCAAGCCATGGCATGGCATGGCATGGAAAAGTATGGCATGGTATGGAATGGCATGGCAAGGTAAGGCAAGGCAATACACCTTGACACCTTTTATTATATTTTTGTCATAATTTTCAACACTTTAGGGATTTATGTATTGAATTTTTTCTTTGGAAGGATTGACATTTGGATGTGGTCTAGTTGAATGAGTATCGAGAGCATATTCAAAATTACCTATAAACTAGTTAATTCTCAAAGGACCTTTGAAGCATATTACAATGGGCCAAAATGTCCTAGAAAAATATTCATTTGTGAAATACAAGAGAATAATATATATAGAACAATTAACTCTCAAGGGTTTTTTATAGGAAAACATAATCATATATAGCACACAATGGAGAGGGTTGGCACTTATGGTTATGTAATAGAATTATAGACCAATTAACTCTTAAAGGTTTTTTATAGGAAAACATAATCATATATAGCACACAATGGAAAGGGCTGGAACTTATGGTTATGTAATAGAATTTACAATTGATAGTTAAAATGTATAACACATTTTTTTACGATCTTTACTAACGTTTATTGGAATTGTTGCATGTTTTACAACATTGGGATGACTTCTTATTTGTAACTTATTTGAAATTTTATTATGGTATGTGCACTTCGATATGATGTAATATGATTATGGTTTCATTTCATATGTTGTAGTATTAGAAATATAACACAAAAATTACATATTGCATGAAATAAATAATAACTTTTCATTTTGAATGTTCTTTTTTGTAGAACACGGGTCTTCCAGAAGATCCAGTTGATCCTCATGAGATTGATCCAGATTATAATGGGTCTAATACAGAGATGATGATGATGAGTCAGATGAAGCAGATGTTGTGAATGATGACGATAATGACCACAATGATGATGATCAAGATAATGATGATCGAGATAATGACGATGACCTAGTTGTTGGTAGTAGCTAATGACATTGATCATATAGACTCCATCATTGATCATTGTTGTATATCGTTATGATGCCTATTTTCATGTTTATTATCATGTGTATTGCTTTGTCCTGCAATACCATATTATTGAGTTTTATCATTTTGACATTCATCATTTTGACTTATATCATTTGGACATATATCATCTTAACTTATGTCGATTGTTGGCCATGTATCATTCTGACATGTTATTGATCTATTGTCATATTTGGCTTTCACTTGTTGTAGTTATATATGATGATGATCTTATCGGTATTAAAGATATAAGTTGTTTGACATGATACTTATCTAATATTGATATATTTGACTAGTTTTAATTATAGATGATGATCATGTTATAATCATTATCTTGTTATTTTATATATATTGTATGTTGTAGATTTTATTTAGATGGAGATTTAATAAGTATAATGATGTTGTTAGTTTGTATGGATGTCCATTTCCCTAAAAATTATTTATAAAAGCTATCATATAAAATACTTCAAATGCAATATGACATACTCTATAATAATATAAGTTTTTAAAGATGCATGATATATTTAACTAATTAAATTGAAATAAAATAATTTAAATTACTAAATGGAAGCTAAAAAGGACACAACATGGGTTGTTAAAATGGAAGAAAAATGTCGCTCTAAAATGGAAGTAAAACTCAACATTAAATTTGAAGCCATACTTGGAGCTATTTCTAGATCTAAGTAGGAAGCTAAATTGGTTGTTTAACAAGAAGAAAAAATGGATGCTAATTAAGAAGCAAATCCCAACACTAAAAGGAAGCAAACCCTGGACCTAAAAAAGAAACAAAAACAGATGCTAAAAAGAAAGCAAACGTTGGAACTAAAAGGAAGCAAACCATGGAGCTAACAAGGAAGCAATTCTGGAAGAAAAAAAGGATGCAATAATGGAAGCACATCTTGGCATTAATTTGGAAGCTAAAATAGAAGCTATTTTTGACGCTACACTAGAATCAAAATAGGAAGCATGATTGGGAGATAAACTAGGATCTAAACTAGGCGCTAAACCAGGCCCTAAACTAGGAGCTAAACTAGGCGCTAAATCATGAGCTAAACTAGGAGTTAAACAAAAAGCTAAAATAGGAGCTAAACTAGGTGCTAAACCAGGAGCTAAATCAGGAGATAACCCATAAGCTAAACCAGGAGCTAAACTAGGTGTTGAACCAAGAGCTAAACCAGAAGCTAAATTAGACACCACACATGGAGCTAAACTAGGCGCTAAAGTAGGAGCTAAACCAGGAGCTAAAGTAGGTGCTAAACCAGGAGCTACACCTGGAGCTAAACTAGGTGCTAAACCAAGAGCTAAACCAGGAGCTAAATTAGTCACCACACTTGGAGCTAAACTAGGAGCTACACCAGCAGCTAAACCAACCACTATTTTGGGCGTTATTTAGGGAGATATATCACATTTTAGGTGCAAAATCAAGCGCTAAACTAGGTGCAAAATTAGAAGCAAAACTAGGCACTAAAAAGGGAGCAAAACTAAGCACTGAAAAGGGAGAAAAACCTAGCGCTAAAGAGGGAGATAAATTAGGCGTTAAATCCAGTGCCCAAGTGAACATTTCGTTTAGCGCCGAGTTTTGCACCCTCTCATTAGCCCAATTCATGCCCTCAAATGCACTAAAATCTGACGCTAAACTAGGCACTAATGGTCTGTTTTGTTGTAGTGATAGGAACTAAGACCAAGGTGGATTGAACTCAAATAATTCAATAAACATAGTA
>JASDQU010683168.1:6916-17440 GCA_032191745.1 Picea mariana
CAGCTAATCCCAGAAAAAATCTAACGTCTGATACATTTCTGGGTGTTGGCCATCCTCTAATGGCTTTGATCTTCTCTGGATCTACTGCTATGCCCTGCTCTGAAATAATGTGTCCCAAGTAATTTATCTTCTTTTGATAAAAAGAACACTTAATCAGCTTGCCATACAACTGATGTTCTCTCGGTACTTGGAATACCAGTCTTAAGTGATGTTCATGCTCTTCTTTAGACTTAGAATATATAAGTATGTCATCGAGGAATACTATGAAAAACTTATCCAAATAATTTCTGAATATGCCATTCATTAAGCACATGAAGACAATTGGTGCATTGGTTAGTCCAAATGGCACCACCGAAAATTCATAATTCCCATACCTAGTCCTAAAGGTTGTCTTATGAATGTCTTCTCCCCTAATTCTTACCTGATGGTATCCTTCCCTCAGGTCAATCCTTGAAAATATCTTTTCTCCTCTTAGCTGATAAAAGAGGTCATAAATTCGGGGTAGAGTATACTTGTTATTTATAGTGTACTTGTTCAACTATCAGAAGTCAATACACAGTCTCAAGGTTCCATCCTTCTTTTTGACAAAAAGTATTGGTGCTCCCCACGGTGAAACACTTGGACGTATGTACCCTTTCTTCAAAAATTCCTCCAACTGCATTTGTAATTATTTTAACTATGGTGTGCTCATTTTGTAAGGCGATTTTGACACCGAAGTAACTTCTAGCACTAAATCAATTGAGAAATGTATCTCCCTTCTGGGTGGAAATCCTGGTATTTCTTGGAATAAATATTCAAATTTCCGTAGCACCGATAAATCTTAAAGGCTTGGCCTATTTGTATTTTTTGTCTCTTTCACATGAGCTGCAAACAATTGACATCCTTTCCTAAAACATCTTTTCATTTGTAAGGATGAAATCTCCCACATAGATATGGGTCTTGGAACTCCTTTCACAGTTCTCTGTTTTTCATTTCCATGATGCCTGTGCAACCAATCCATTCCAATCAGAATATTATAAGACCCCAATGGTATGATATTTAGATCCATACGAGTATTCACGCCATTAAGACTTATGGGAAAAATTCTGACCATATCATATCCTCTTCTTTTGGTTCCAGTTGCTAACTGAACCAAACTTTCTTTTCCAAGTTTAATTTTATCCAAATGTAATTTATCCACTATCTTAGGATCAATGTAGAAATGACTTGCTCCTGAATCAATCAAAATAGAAACAGGTTGATTTATGATATTACCTTCCACCTTGATCATATTGGACTGTTACTATGATTGTCGATCATTTAAAGCTTGATCTGGATTTTATGAGAAGAACGAGATGAATACAGATTATTAATAGGTGCTTAAAACAAAATAACAGAGATACAGTAAAATTGGTTTTCTATTCAATAACGAAATAAGCTGAAACTGTAAAATGCAACAGAAACAAGCTTGTTGGAATCGTGGCGGCTTATCTCTGAGAAGAGATGTGACAGCAGCGCGCATTCACAAGAAGAAAGTTACGATGAGGTTCTGAAGGCCTCTTTACAATAAGCAAGAATGCCAAAAACTCTAGACATCCAAAAACCTAACCCTAGGAGATGAGCGCCAAAAGTCATGTGGGCACCGTTTGGGTAAGTTAGTACATCAACTTCCCGAGGTCGTAACTTTTGCATACGATCTTCGTTTTAGGCATGTTATAGATTCATTTTGAGTTCTCAACCATTCATATGGAAATCATTGAGGAGATCGATCTCGAAAAACCTTCATTTAGGCCCTCAAAATGGCCCTTGAAGTTAAAATTGCTAAATATAGTAAATTGCCAAAATTGTCAGAGAACTATTTTGAGCCAGTTGGAAAAGGTGGGTGCCCATCGATATCCATCTAGATCAATCCTCCCTCCTTAGGAAACAATGGTCTCCATTACATTGAGGTCCCCCATCAGATGAGGAAATTTTTGCTGAATTTGGCCCCGGGTGAGCCACTTGCCTTGGTGCAAGAGTTGCCCTGCTTTGACGACTCGATAAAGATGGATCATTTGTTGTCGATTGCCCTTGATCTTTCTGTCCACAATATAATCATTGGATGCCTATTGTAGGAATTTGGGGTTGGACTCTGTTGGTTTCAGTTGTTCTGCTACTTCTGAGGTGTCTAATAATGGTGGGAAATAAGGGCGAAGGAGATCCACGTTGAACACTGGGTGCAGACCAAGGAAAGGAGGAATGTTGAGCTCAAAAGAATTATCCTCCACGGCCTTGGTGATAGTGTACGGCCCATAACGGAGTGGGAGAATCTTTCAATGGGGTCTTGTAAGGCATTCTTTCTACAAGTGTAACCAAACTTTGTCGCCCACCTGAAACTTATGTAGCACCCAATGTTGATCATGGTGTTCTTTGTACTTGTCATTGGACTTCTGTAGGATATCCTGAACCTATTGGCGGATGTGCTGGATCCGTTCAATGAACCGGGTGGCTTTGTCAGCTCTAATCGAAGAAGGAGATGAGTCGGTCGAGGTGACCGCAAGGGGAAGTGCAACATCTATGGGTCCCAATGGTTTGAATCCGAACCCCACTTGAAAGGGGTTTTGGCCGGTTGAGTTATGGAGGGATCGGTTGTAGCTATGATGGACATAGGGAAGGCTCTCATCCCATGTGCAAGGGTGATTTTAATTATACATGGGAAGGATATGCACAATCATTTGATTTACAACCTTGGTTTGGCCATCTATCTGGGGGTGGAAGGTTATGGATTTGGTGAGCTTGGTGTCCATCAGTGACCAGAGGCTCGACCCGAATGTGCTGAGAAATCAACTATACCAATCTGAGACAATGGTTTTTGGGATTCAAAAATGTACCCAGACTCGTTCAAAGAAGATCTTGGCAATGGTCTCTGTTGTGATGCTCTTCTTGCAGGCAACCATAATCGCGATCTTAGAAAAGCGATCAACAACCACAAAAACACAGTCATTTCCCCACTTGGTGGATGGGAGGCCCAACATGTAGTCCATTGAGATGGATTCCCATGGCCTATTAGGAGTAGGAAGAGGGGTGTACATGCACTATTTCTTATTGGTCGGTTTGGCAATAGCACAAGCAGTGCAAGACCTGATATACTTGCTGACCTCCTGTCGACGTTTCAGCCAGTAGAAATGTTTCTGTAGCATCACCACTATATTTTCAATGCCGAAGTGTCCTACCACCCTACTGTAATGGGATTCCCAGATCAGCTTCACTCGCTCACTTGATGGAACATAGATATGTCCCAGACGACACAACAACCCATCCTGAAGATGGAAATTATCGACAACTACATTTGCACCCAACATTTGGTAGGTAGTGGCGAAGTCAGGGTCTGTCTCATAGTGGCCGCAAGAGTCTAGCAGCATGGTGAGTGCCGTGACTAGCGGTCTGCTGAGGAAATCAACTATGCGATTGGTGCTTCTTGTTTTATACTTGATGTTGAGGTGGAATTGCTGCAAGTATGTGGACCACTTTTGATGGCAGTCATTCTACAATTTTCCCTATGTCTGCATGAACTGAAGTGTCTTATGATCAGTGTGGATGATTGTCTCCTTCCCAAGAATGTAATGTCTCCACTGGTGGCATGCTTGCATAATGGAGTACATTTCTTTGTCATAAGTAGGGTAATTACGGACAATATCTGATAGTGTCTCACTATGATAGGCCATGGGGTGGCTGTGCTGAGTGAGAATGATGCCCACAGCATAGTCTGAAGCATCTGTCTGTCCTATCGGGACCTAGTGGTAGCTAGACTTTAGATCAATCTTACTGAAGTATTTGGCCCCCGTGAGTTGATCAAGGAGGTCATCGATTCGGGGAATCGGGTACCAGTTTTTGGCTGTGATTTTATTCAGAGCTCAGTAATCAATAAAGAGTTGCCAGGTCCCATCTTTATTCTATACTAGCATGATTGGGCTCCCGCAAGGTAATGAGCTGGGGTAGATGTGTCCCTTGTGGAGCAGTTCTTGGATCTATCACTTGATCTCCTCATTCTCTAGCTAAGAGCGACGATAGACTGGCCCATTGGGTAGCGGTGCGTCGGGGGTCAGATCGATGGGGTGCTTGACCTGGCAGTGTAGAGGTACCCCTATAGGTGAAGAGAAGATATCCAAGTATTCTTCCATGACCTTATCTACTTTCTTCTGCTGTGTGGAGAGGTCGGTCGCAAAGACCCTGGATGTGGTTGTGATCTTTCGCTTATTCTGAGAGCGAATCACAAAGAAGAAAAAATTCCCCATCTGAGAGATGAACTTCCTGCATTACTTAGCAGAGATCAAGGAAATAACACTAGGTGGGACTGCCTCAGGTATNTAATAACACTACGAGTCCTAGACTCATATACAACATGACGTTTCCATAAATAAGGTTGGCCCAAATGAACATCACAAACTTTGAGAGGAGGAACATCACTCAATACCTCGTCTTTGATGGGCTTGATGCCATACAACAATCGGCACTGCTGGATGACACGGAGAGCACTTCCTTGGCGGAGCCATCCAATGGTGTACGACGGTGGGTGTGGTGTTGTTGGTAGGGCTAGCCTCTTGACATCCTCTGCTAAGATGAGGTTCTTCTGGCTACCGCTATCAATGATGAAGTGCATCGGGGTGCCTTTTACCCACATTTGTGAATGGAGGAGGCACTCTCATTCTTCTGGCTCATCTGGTTCACTAGGCTAGAGCTTGGTGGTAGCAACAGTGGCACTGGGTTCTGTGTCAATGATATGTCTTCCCCTTTATGGTTCTGGATCAGAGTCATTATCTACATCTGATTCAGAGGATTTCACTTCGGTCACCAGTGACTACTTTGAGTGGAAGTCAGCAGTTTTATGCCAAGGGCTCTTATGGAAGTCGCACCACTTCCCTGTATCTTTCTTTGTCTTTATAGTGTCCTTCTTTGCTTGTGGCTTGGACTGGTTGTCCTGATACTGTCTATATTTTCTCTGTCCTTTTTTTGGTGGGTTGGGGCTGCCCTTTCCTGTCTTTTGTTGTGAGGAGTTCCGATGCCCAAATTGCCACTTCTTTTGTTTGAGCTTCTGCTTGATTTTGACGGCATATCGGTAGGCCATGCCCAAGGATGAGATGTCCAGAAATTCCATTTCGGTATGGATGTATCTATGCAGAGCACCACAATACTTGAGCACCAGATGTCACTTTGAATCTTTGATACGCAACTTGGTGCGCAAGGTATGGAAGATCTTTTTGAAATCTGGCACTGCTTGGTCTCTTTCATGCCGCAGTGTGGTCCATTTGGTATACAGGTTGCGATAACTTTCGACAGGGTAGTATTGTTCCTTAATAGAATCTCTGAAGGATTCCCAGGTGTCCATGACTGAAAATAATGAGGTTTCCTCTATTTCCTTTTGCTCACAGAAAGTTTCCCACCAATCTTTGACACGGGGAACGACTTTGAGGAGCGCAAAAGTAATCTTTTCTTTATTCGAAAAGTTATGGATAGAAAAATACCTTTACAGTAGATTCAACCACTTGTATACAACATCTGTGTCTATTTGACCTTCAAATATAGGAATATCTAAGTTTATTTGTACCTTGAAGGGGGCTACGCCTCCGTTCGAAGAAGATGCGTCGCCTATTGGTAGTCGTCAAAGGATTTGTGCTAAACTATCCATCATCTCATTCCTCTCTTGCGTGAGGGATTCCTCAATCAATAGTTTGAAAGGATCTACTATCCTATCATATTTCTTTTCTCTTGCCTTGGGAGGTTGCTTGGGTGTGCGATATCTTCTTTCCTCAAGAGAAACAAGCTTGAGACCCAACTCTTTGTACTCGGACCTCGTTGGGGACATGCATTAAGATGACAAGGAGCAGACTGCTCTGATACCACTAATCTGGATTTTATGAGCATAATGAAATGAATACAGATTATTAACAGGTGCTTAACACAAAATAATAGAGATACTATAAAACTGGTTTTCTATTCAATAACGAAATAAGATGAAACTGTAAAATGCAGTGGAAACTAGCTTGTTGGAATGGTGGCAGCTTATCTCTGAGAAGAGATGTGACGACAGTGCGCATTCGTAAGAAGAAGGTTACAATGAGGCTCTGAAGGCATTTTTACAATAATCAAGAATTCCAAAAACCATAGACATCCAAAAACCTAACCCTAGGAGATGAAGCATCAAAATTCATGTGGGCCCCATTTGGGTAAGTTAGTACATAAACTTCCTGGGGTCGTAACTTTTGCATACGATCTTTGTTTTAGGCGTGTGATAACCCATTGGAAAGGTTTCATCAATGAAATTCATTTTTGGGGATCAATATTGCCTTTGACTATCATTTAGGAGCTCAATACCGAAAAACCTTCATTTAGGCCCTCAAAATGGGCCTGGAAGTTAAAACTGCTAAAAATAGTAAATTGGCAAAATTGTCAGAAAACTATTTTGAGCTAGTTGGAAAAGGTGGGTGGCCACCGATATCTATCTAGATCAAAGTTGCATACATTCTTCCCATATCTTCGACTGTTGTAGATTCTTGGATGTTGTGCACAGTCTTCACTATGTCCTTTCTATATGGGAAATCCTTGTACATGTGATCTTCCTTGCATCCCCAACATTGAATTTGTGGTCTTCCCCTTTTTCCCAAGGAATGTTCCTTATTGAAATATACCTTAGCATACTCATCTTGATGATTTCTATTAGTCTCATTCCTATTGAAGGGAGGTTTGAATCCTTTCCTCCTCTGATTGGACTTCACATTTTTCTTGTCCTTCCAAGATTTCTGCAGAGATTCTCTTCCCCGACCTTGCTCATACAAATATTTATCCTTCCTGGTGGATTTAGTGAATGTCTTGGGCTCACCATACTTGATATTTTTATTATAAAAGGCTGGCAGTCCACTTAGAAATCTATCTATTTTCACTTTCTCATCACCAATGAACCTAACATACTTTAACAATCCCAATAACTTCTTCCTGTACTCTCCCATACTCATGCTTCCCAACTTGAGTTCAAAGAACTCCTTCATTTTCTTCTCATAGACATTCTCTGAGAGGTATTCCTTCTGGAGGTACTTCTTGAACTCATTCCAAGTCATCCTACTCTCATTAACATGTTCTACTTGCTTCAGTTGGTCCCACCACATTGCATCTTTTCCATGTAAACGGTAGGTGGAAATCATGGCTTCAAGATTTCATGAATATTTATCCAACTGAAAATATCTCCTAAGCCCAAGCAAGCGTGCTTCGACATCATCTTCCCTTTCTCTTTCACACTCAAAGGAAGGTGGCTTGAGCTTCCTCAATTCTCCTTGCAAACTATCTACCTCTTGTTTCCTTCTTTGGTGTCAGATAGGGGACACCTCTGCACTGCTTACGGGATCATCCAATGCATAAAACTTTCTTTCTTAGTAAGGAGGTGAGTTGTGACCATGAGCTCTGCTAGCACTTCTACAATAACCAATTGTTCCATGATCATCCCTTATTTCATGGCACATGCTTCCTTCCTCTTGTCTTGAGTTTGATCTCGTATATGCTTGTCTTTTCAACTTATTTAAGATATTCAATGCTCGAGCATTTATCTAACTTTTCTCTCTCATCTATATCTTGTTGTCTTTTTTGTAGCTCTGCACTTCCATCTTTATAATTCTTACCATTCCTATTAACGTTTCCTATTTTCCTTTTCCCTTGCGTCCATTGCATTCTGTCTCCACATTACCAACTCTGGTATTCTGGCCTTCGACATCCTTATCATGAATGGAGGCTCCCTTGCCTTCTTCCATTTACTCAATACGCATCCTTATTTGATGTGCTTAATCCCTTAATTCTGCAAAATGTGCAAGTGATCATTTTGTTAGAATTATTCATACGATAATTTTTTTTTCCAAACCATGCTACAGGTCTCTTTCTTTTTTTTTGTTCATGGAGATCATATCCCCATTCTCCAAAAATAATAGTGTCTTGTTATCCTTGGCTAACACAAAATTTCATCCTGCACAGGCGCTTCCTTCAAACCACCTTCTGAGGTGACCACGACTAGAAACAATGGGTAAATCCTTCCTTATCACTTTTTTGTCTTGAAGAAAACCAATTCGACACTTATCCCTCCTTCCCTCAGATCTCAATCTGCATATGACCATGGCCATGACCTTGCGCTTAGCTGAAAAAGCGCTTGTCCAGAGCTTCGAGACTTCATAACTTTCATCCACAACCGGATCAACAATCCTTGTCCTCTTTCATGATCAATGATTGAGATCCAATTTGGGACTCTGTGCTTCGGGAGTATCAACTTTCTTCGCTTGCCTCCTCCGAGAATGGTTTTACCCAAAGTTCATGATCTGTCGATGGGTGTCCTCCCACACATCAATGGCTCTAAATCTCTTTGGTTTTTGAGGTGCCGAAAGTTTCAAAATTTCCTCCTACACGTTCTCTGAGAGTTATTTCACTCAAAGTCAACAATCCTTCGACATGTGTCTTCTAGAATCAACAGTCGATATGTACTCCAACCTTCAGGACTTTATGATTTTTCAACCCAATGCAACATGTCGCATCCTTCTCCACTGGAGTGCCCAGTCTCTGGATTGCACGATCTGTCGCTACGTGGAGAAATAATGGAAGAAGACATGTGGCCCAAATAGTTGGGTGACACGTGTCATGTTCTAACTGACATTTCAATACTCCATATGCTCAAAACTTACTGACACGTGGCACACATCCCATGTGTACACATCATCCCAGGTGACATCCGCAAGCCACATCACTTCGGGAATTTCAGGATCCACATCACCTCTAGGTGACATCATCGTGCCCCATCACTTCAGCTCTTCGAGCTTCGAGACTTCAGGAGTTTCGATACTAGCACACCTCCAATTCTCTTGAACTCTGAATTCCTGAACTAGCCAATCTGTCACCATGTGTCCTTCTGGATCGGACGACTAAGATTCACTTCAGGTCTTCACCTAGAGTCCATGGATCTACAGCACGTGTCCTCCTTAATCTAATGATTGAGGCTTACTTTGGGTCTTCAGACTTCAAAAATCTCAAAATTCAAAACTTATCTGGCCCCACTGGATTTTATCTAAAGCCCTAGATCTAGTAACAGGTGGCTCTCGACAGATCAATGGCTAAGATCCTTTTGGGTCTTTGGACTTCGAAAAACTCAAACTTCAAATTTTTTCCTAAATGTTTTTATCTGAAGCTCACGATATACTGACACATGTTTCCCACGAATCAATGCCTACGATTTCTTCGGGTCTTCATACTTCGGAGAACTCAACTCTCAACCTTCTCTTTTCCCCTAAGTGCACGAGTTTCTACTATGTTTCCTCCTCGATCGGATGACTGCAATTCACTTCGTATCTCGGGGGTTCAGAAATATCAATTCTCAACTTCTCCTTGCTTGCCCTTCCCGGAGTGCTTTCACTCAGAGCACATGATTGGTTGACACATGTCCTCCTATGGATTGACGGCCCCCAACTACTTTGAATATTCATAGTTTCGAAAATTGAGTAGTAGAAATCACATCACTGCATGCCTTTCAATTTGTGGGGGAAGCATCGATGGTTTGTATTAACCTACTTTTTACCCCACAATTCTCCTCATGTTGACATGTAACCCCTTGGTGAAACTGTGGTTTGGATTGACAGACCACCTTGGGAAATTATCTCCCATGCAACTTGGTTCCCCGCAATGCCTCAAGTCCATTATTATCTCTCTCCCATGGGATCCAACGGTTGTGACCTTAACCCTTGGTTCTTTTACATTAGACAACCCTTTTTCACCTGTCCTCCGATCCAACGATATCGGATCTCTCCTGATCCTACAATGGCGTTCGCTCCAAAATTTGAAGGGGGATGGTCACGATCCTTCGAACCCCTTAGAACTGATCTCTGATGATCTAACTCCTGCGTAGATTCTGCAACGCCATTCCTCATGAGATTTTCAACTTCATGGTCAAAATTTGATCTGTAACCACGAGACTCTGACCAACAAACCTAACCAATATCGGCCTAGTGTTTCAACCAGAATCTTTGATACCAAACTGTAACATACCCAACCACCCACAAGTCGGGGCATGCTACCTTCAAGCCCACCCTTTGACTTCTTTCTCTTACCGATACCTTTTTAAAATTTAAGGATGCATAAAAGTAAATAATTTAATGACATGCACAACAATAGTGAGCAAGCATGCATAGTCTAAAGATTCAATTAAACGATAATTAAATATACAACGGAAAATACATTTATATACATTTAAATGATACCATAACAGAGAGAAATTATCTTTATGAAAGATGACACCAACTGGCTGTAGACCAAGTACGTTCCACCCAACCATAGACACTATTGCTCCAAAGCTTAACAACAGTGTCACCCCCGAGCCAGGGCTATGAATCCATAAGGACGGTTCCATAGTGTTACTTGGCTTCCCAAACCAGACAACACCCAAGCTCTCATAGGCTTCCCAGTTCTCACAACAACCCAAGTACCCAACTCTCTTCTACCCAACTTGCACCACCCGAGAGAATGAACCTCCACCCTTCTCTGCCATGT